>CAUYSK010012588.1:0-121759 GCA_963575035.1 Avahi laniger
ATCAGTTAATACCAATTTGATGGTGAGTACATGTGGTGCTTGTCTTTCCATTCTTGCGATACCTCACTTAGTAGAATGCGTTCCACCCTGATTCTTAAGTCTGTCCTTCTCTGCTCTTCATGTAACTCAATTCAGGAAACAGAAATAAAAGGAGACTTTACCATTGTATCCTAACTGCCAAGGAAAGGAAGAATAAAATCAGATCATCTGAACTAGAAATGAAAACAAATTTCACACATGTATATAATTCTGCTGACAAGGGAGTGAAGGACAAGACCGAGCCTCTCGGATCACCTTATGAATAGATGAGAATTATATATCATTTTCCCCTAAAGGTCTTCAGTATGCAAATAAATTTATTCTAAGGAGACATTTTCTTTTAATACGCAGACATACAAACACACATGCACACACGAAGAGGTCGCAGGGAAGAGAAAAGTGATAGACAGGGAGAGAGGAATGCGAGCCAGAGAGTCGTCTAGTAAAATGTAAATACTGGATGCAAAATGTAGGACACTCGTTCTAAAAATTCTGTGTGTAAAATGCCAGGAAAGCTTCATCTAGATTTTAAGCCCAGATCTTTGGCCCTCACCACACACACTATGGCTTGGTAGAGCTGGGGTGGTTATCCTGGAATCGATACTGTTCAACATACACCCCAGGAAATTTTAATGCGGTTGGTCAATTTTTAGGTTAGTGAAACTGATTTGAAATCTGGTTTTTATATGCGATCCATATGAGAAATTTTAAAAAGTAAGGATGCCTGATGTTGAGTGAGGTCCAGGCATCAGTCCTTATAAAATCTTCCTGAGTGACTCTAATATTCAGCTGAGGTTGACAGCTATTTTCTGAAGGATATCAATTCTGGATTCAAAAAAAGCCAGGGCTGTAACACCTCCAGAGCTGTAATCATAGTGCCAACACTCAGTTGTGTGACCTTGAGCAAATGACTCAATCTCTCTGGGCCTCTGCAGCCTCCTCTGTAAATTAGGGGACAATAAGTTCCATCTCAAGGCTTGAAACGGTGGGTTTTCAAATTTGGCAGCTTATCAAAATCATCTGGGGAGGTTTTAAACCACATCACGCCCCATCCTGTTCAAATTTGAGTCTTTGGCAGCAGAATAGGCATCGGTGTTTTTGTAAAGCTTCCCAGATGATTTAAACATACAATCAAACTTGAGAAGCTGTGGATTGGAGGATTAAGTGAGATAATGATACCATTATTAACGTTCTATAACTAATAATGGAAAAAGTAGTTGGCACTCACTGAGTCCTTACTAGGTGGGAAGGACTATTCTGGCATTTCACATTCGATGTCTTTTTGTATCCTCAACACTCCCACGAGGAAGACTCTATGCCTTCGTGAAGCAGCTCCCTCAGTTACCAGTTGCTAGGTAAGTTTTCTCTTCCCCAGTGTAGACAGAAAAAAGACAAGGTGCGTGAAAGGAGGGCACACCCTTTGGTCTCGTGGCGGCAGTGCCCGGTACCTGCTGCGGTTGAGCCATGGGCGGCCGGCACTGCTGGCAGGTGCAGAGCCTGCGGCTGTAGGTGAGGGATCATGGATTGAAAGCAAACACGTGCCCAAGTGGAACAAAATTTTCAAGAGGGAAACACACAAAAGCTTTTCTTGGGTCTATGACAAAAGAGGAGAAACTGAAAAGATTATATTTGATATCAATTATCAAAAGCTTTGAGTAAGAACTACTGCCATTTTTTAAAAAAGGTCTTGGGTTGAGGGCGTAATGAGGAGTTAAGAACGTCTTAAATTCTTCTCAAGTCTTTTCCATTTGCCCACTACTTTCTCTTCCTGGGAGAGTACTGACACTGATATTCTCAATCTTTCCATCTAAGAAATGGGCATTATTTTGGCATCCATCTGATCTGAGGATCAGTGTACCTCACATGCAAACAATTACGTAGCACATAATTCATGGAAAGCGTCTAAAAGTGCATATGAGCTGTGAGGGTTTCTTTCACTATGGTGATCTATTAAAAGTAAAGAAACAAAAAAGAAAATCTTTTGTGTTCTCCAGTCTTCATATATAAAATCCATGCTTTGGTACTGGCATAAAAGCAAACACAAAGACCAATGGAACAGAATAGAGATTCCAGAAATAAATGCACATATTTACAGCCAACTGGTTTTTGACAAAGCCTCCAAGAACATTCAGTGAGGAAAGGACAGTCTCTTCAATAAATGGTGCTGGGAAAACTGGACATTCGCATTCTGAAAAATGAAACCAGACCCCTGTCTCTCACCATATACAAAAATCAAATCAAAATGGATTAAGACCTGAAACTGTGAAACTACTAGAAGAAAACATAGGGGAAGTGCTTCAGGACATTGGTCTGGGAAAAGATTTTATGAATAAGACCTCAAAAGCACAGGCAACAAAAGTAAAAATAGACAAATGAGATTACATCAAGCTATTAATAAAAAGCTTCTACACTACAAAGGAGTCACTCAGCAGAGCAAAGAGACAACCCACAGAGTGGGAGAATATTTGCAAACTGTTCCTCCAACAAGGGATTAATATTCTGAATGTACAAGGAACTCAAATAGCACAACAGCAAAAAAATAAAATAAAACAAATAATATGATTAAAAATGAGTAAATTATATGAATAGACATCTCTCAAAAGAAAACATACAAATGGCCAATGAGTATATGAAAAAATGTTCAACATCAGTAATCACCAGGGAAATGCAGACTAAAACCACAATGAGGTATCATCTCACCCCAGTTAAAACAGCTATTATCCAAAAGACAGAAAGTAACCAATGCTGGTAAGGAATCAAGGAAAAGGGAACTCTCATATGCTGTTGGTGGGAATGCACAGCCACTGTGGAAAACAATATGGAGGGTCTTCAAAAACTAAAGTAGAATTGCCATGTGATCCAAGCAATCTCACTACTGACTACATATCCACAGAAAATGTCAGTATGTTGAAGAGATGTCTGCACTCCCATGTTTATTTGGCTATTCACAATAGCCAAATATGGAATCATCCTCAGTGTCCACCAACAGATAAGTGGATAAAGAAAATGTGATATGTACACAGTGGAACACCATTCAGCCATAGAAAAGAATGAAATCCTATCATTCACGGCAACATGGAATAATCTGGAAGGCATTGTGTTAAGTGAAATAAGCCATGTACGGAAACATAAACACGCATATTCTCACTCTCACGTGGAAGCTAAAAAATTTGATCTCATAGAAGTAGAAAGTTGTTTCTGGAGGCTGGGAAGGAGAACAGGGAGAGGGCAAAGGGAGATGTTGGTTATAGGATACATAAATTCACTAGATAGTAAGAATAAGTTGTAGTATTCTATAGCACTGTGGGTGACTATAGTTAACAAAAACTCATCATATATTTTTAAATAGCTACAAGAGAGAACTTTGAATGTTCCTAACACAAAGAAATGATAAATGTTTGAGGTGACAGATTTGCTCATTACTCTGGTTTGATCATTACACATCGTGCATGTATCAAAATATTACATCATACTTTGTAAATATGTGAAATCGTGTCAATTGAAAACAATTTTAAAATAAAAAAAATTAAAAATACATGCTTTTTGTGTTTTTCTACAGAGAGTTCCATGGCTGTTTTATGATTTGCTCCTTACCATAATAATTAAGTAACAAAAAGCCTTGTGGAAGATCATTTCTTTCCTCAAGAATCAGAGCAGTGGTAACGAAATGAAGCCAGTAATCTCACTTTAATGAAATGGGGAGTCTAATCCACCACGTTTTGTAAAGATGTTAAATCAGAGAAAGCAATAAAATGCATTCCCATATCAATAAAATGCAATTCTTTATGTTCTTATTATGTAAAACCATAAGCCGGGCCCCCTGAAGAAGACGGCATTGTGTCTGATCGTGTTTTTCACAAGCACCTGACAGTCTCCTTCACATGCGACTGGTGAATAAGCAGGTCTGTTTATGAAAAATCTGTTCATTATAACATCAGCTTGTGTCTCTGGCATTTTCAGTGGTAAAAAAAAGAAAAAAAAACAACTTGCACTGCAGATATATGTTTATGGGAAATTAGCAGAATGGCAGAGCTTAATGCATAAAAGTGGGGAATTAATGTAAAGTAAGTGGGGTGCTCAAGCTGCACTTTCTGGTAATCCTTTCAAATCTGTATTTCATCCAGAAAGCTTTTTATTTTAAAACCAATTTAAAAAGTCAATAATCATTAAATATGCAGAGACATTTGTGTGCTTCCTGCTTTGTAGTATTTTTATTGACATGCTATTAGTGTTTGTGTTGTTTGTTTGTTTGTTGCATCTATAGAGAACTGGATGACGTTCAAATCTATCACCCCAGCTTCCCAAATAACAATGCTTTTCCTGCCTTTCATAGGGAGGTGATGTGAACCAAAACCCAAACCAATCCTGATTCTTCCCTGGGCCCTTGAGAAACTAAATGTAAAGTCAACTCCCTGTAGCCAGTGTTTCCCCGATTGCAGAATCCAGCCCTCGCTGCCCCGGGGACTTCCGACCACCTGGCCCAACCTCCAAGCCCATGCCTGTCCCTTGCTGCTGACCTTCCTGCTGTCAGAGCCCCTGCCACTTTCTCTGGAACAGATTCTACTTTGTCTGCCTCCCACCTTGATGTTTTGACAGCCTGACAGTGGCCCCCAATTTTTCCTGTGCTCCTTTACTGCCTGCCCCTGTGACCAAGAGGACTGGCTTTCAGCTTAGCAAGGTGGCCCTTTTGTAAGGGCATATCCTGAGGAACCACAGATTGACCTCACTCTGGCCAGGACACTGCTGGGTACAGAATATAACTTCTTGGTATTTGGCCTCCGGAGTCACTCATTCATTACACAAAGTCTTTATCTTTGTGCATATCCTGGAACAATACTCTTAAATAAATACTCTTGGAGGCATTTTACTCCACGGTTATTTACTTTGCAATTCCATGATCTCAGTGGAACACAGAAAGGGAGGAGGTAGAAGGCTTAGCAAACAATCGTTCCCCACCATCTACGCACGAGGGGACAACTGTGAGGGACATTGCTTTGTTTTACAAGGGAGGCACGTCATTGGCTTGACATAGTCCATCTGTGTGCAGACGGTAGTCACTTAGAAAATTCCACTTGGCAAAGCACGCTAGATAACCCCTATCTCGACAGAACAGAAACAATGTAGGCTTGGAGTCAGAAGACCTGGTTTCATTCCTCCGTCTTGTCCCTTTGGCCTTGAGGTTTGGGGCAAGTCCTCAAGCCTTTGTGGATCTCAATTACATACCACAGTCAGGAGAAATGAATGGGCCTCCTGCACACTATGAAGCACCTACTCCTTTGAACATATTTGTGTTTAGATTGAGATGCTGTGTCCTGAACACTAAGGTCTGGAAGTCCAAGGAAAGAAATATAAAGCCATGAATCACCAGCCTGCTTTTAAAATAATGACTCTGACACTGCTGGTCATTATTACTAGCATCATTAACATCGTACATGATCATTAGATTTTTTCAAAGCCTAATAAGATTAAAAGTTATTACCAGATGTTGTCAAGTTCACAAATGAAAATGCATTGAATTAACAAAATTTGTTTTAGACCCATCCCACATTTTTGATGACACCTTACCTGCCCATTTTAACTACTTCTCCCTCCTACTTGTTCTTTTCAGTTAACGACAAACGCAAAGATCTGCCCTCAACAAATAAACACAGATTCCCATGAAAACCTGCCAAAAGGAAACATAAAAGAGGAAGAGGATATAAGATTTCTCAAGGTTCACTGTGTTTATTCCTACTTACGCCAAACTGATTCCATTCATATCCGAACACAGTGTATGTTTACGTTTATGACAATAGCCAGAGGTAGGCTGTCCCAGAGGGCTGCTGGCTGTTTTCCCAGGGACCTACAGGAGGGGAAATCTATCTCCTATTTCATTTAGAGAAAGTGGGGAGGATCCAAGCCCTGCTGCCTCGTGAGTGTTTCTGGACCGGCCCATGATTGCAACAGGTTGGAGACCGTCACACAAGTCCAGCTGTAACTGGGCTTCTAAAAATCTGACAGAGAATGAGGCTAGGACACATGCCTGCTCTGCAGATGCTGGCGCCCAACACTTTAAATGTCTTTAAAAAACACAAACATGAGAGCTCACATACTTTCAACCTAATTCATAAGGGAACGTGACCACCTAGTAGACCAGGCTTTTAATTTGATTGCCCTTCATATGTTCAAACATGCTTGGAAATATGTTTTGCTTGTTTTTTGTTGTTATTCTTCATTTTTTTTACAAATGAGGAACCTGAGATTCTTGAAGGCTAAGTAATTTGCCCAAGATCAAGGACCTACAGAATGGCAGGGCCAGGGTTTAAATCTCAAAGCTTGTGCCCTGCTGGAACTCATCTCTTAACATTTTTCTTTGGAAAGTGTAGCACTCTTTTGGATATCCTCAATGAATGAAATCATCAAACTTTTAGGACAGGTATGATTTTTGGAAGCTATTAAATATCTTGATGCCACTCTGGTAAATGTGGTCAGTTCTGAAGCCAAATAATACATAAGTCAGTTCTGAAGCTTAACATTATTCCTCTGTACTGTTGAAGGAAATGCAATTATAAAGTAAAGGGATTTTCTTGGGCATGACTATAAAAATGACTCTGAATAGGGCCAGGTTTTACTGATAGCAGCATTCTCAGGGATAATTTAATAGCTTTCCAAAGGAACCTCTTGATGGGGCCAAAACTTTAGCTCCATTACTCTGTAGTTGTCATACATTTTATTTAATGATGGTGCTGATTCTTTCTACAATAGACAGCCATAAAATACCATCTCCCCTCCACCTCCACCACCGAGTTCACAATATAGAGACAGTATGAGGTTGCAGAGGAAAGAAAGGAAACAAATTCATGCCCAAGTAGAGCAATTTCTTACACGGACCACACAGAGAAACCCTAAGGCTGCTGAGATATTAAAGAAGAAGGGATGGAGCCCAGAAGTCTCTCTCTGCAGAGCACCTCGTTCCATGCATTGGGACCCCTAGTGGATTCACTCACACCTTGAGGACTGTTGCTGGCACACATCTGGTATGGTGATTAAATAGCAATATATGTGTACCTTGTTGTCATTGGAAGCATTGCCTGACATAAAAGGGAATTGTATCAATAAACTGTGATAACAATTAATTCAAGTAATAAATGGTTTTATGACTGAGTATTATATTTTTTGTGTTTAAGTCTGGCTGATGTCTGTTACATTGAGATTTTTCTTTATAATTCCATTGCAATATAATTAGCAGTGTTTTGTTTGAAACATTGAAGGGACCCCGATAGATATTATTCAAAAATATAGCCAAGATTTATCGTGGAGCTTCCCAGCTAAGACGGATTCCTCAGGGACAAGCAATGAAGATACATACGGAAAGAGAGCCCCACGGAAATACTGAGCTTGTCAAATCACAGGACAAGAAACAAACTACAATATATGAAATTTAGGGGGGCAGCTCGAGAGACAATGGTGAGGTGTTTGAGGTTGCTCTTTAAGCAGCGTGGAAATGAGTAAAAAGTCATTGGCTCAAATTTGTCTGGTAGCCAATAAAGGCTTAGAGCGAAGTAAAATTGTAGAAACTATTGAAATGATGGAAAGACAGAATCTAGCCAATTCCATCTCTATATAAAAGAATCAATTTAAATTAGTACAATGCCATGTGGTACTTGCCATCAACTACAAAGACGAGAGAGAAAATTGTGAAAATAGGACTGAAGTGTTATTTCACCTAAGGGAAAAGGTTTGGGTTTCGGGTAACAGTTCTACCTTTAAAGTAGCAAATCTATAGATTCCTATAATATTCAAGCTGTGGGAGACTGGAGCCTATGCTATGCAGGTGACAGTAAGCCAACACCCATCCAAAAGAAAGATGAACGAGTTTCACTTAAAAAGCCTACCTAAACTGACAGCTCTCACAGAATACACTGGAATTTGGGGGTAAAGATAGAATCTTCCCTCAGGTTTGAAAAACAAGCTCTTACTCACATTTTCTATTTTCCCATTGACATGAAAATTGCCTAAGAAAATTAGAAGAGATCCCAGGGGCACATTGCTTTTCAGTTTGAGTCTTTGCCTTCCCTTCTAAGTTTTTAGTTGCTGTGTGTACATGTGTACCTATGCGTGCACACACGTGTGTGTGTACACGTGTGTGGGGGTGACATTTGTCCATGCAAATTTTCTCTTATGAAGACCTGTGACCTTCAGTAGTAGGAGAACTGAAAACGGCACCCTCCTAATACCAGACCCATCCTTTTTATAGAACATGGAAGGTTTTTTTGTGAAGAGGAGTAACCTCTTAAGCATCAGGTAAATTGTCTTCCTTGTGATATTTACTCCCAGAAAGAAAAAAGTAGTTTGAAGAATAATTTCAACACTTGTCTCATTGAGATTTTAGAATGTGCCTAAGGCTGTTGCAGAGTGAAATCTGAGCATTCAGGTTGCATAAAGGTATATGTGTGCCAGTTTATTTGCAAAGAGAAATTACATTTGATATAGTTGGAGTTAATTACTGTGTAAAATGCTGTCAAAGCCTAGCGTATGCTACTTGCTATATCATACGTTTCATTAAACCTCACACGCAGTATTACCCATAGTTGACACTCTAGACTGCCGGTGGGTATCTCTCATTTCCTATTATACCTACTGTACTCCAAGAAAGGCATGAGGGGAGGATGTAACCCTCTTTTCAACTATTAAAATACCTTTAAGATAGCCAGGAATGTGGGTCAGATGGTGTGATGGTTAATTTTATGCCTCAACTTGACTGGGCCATGGGATGCCCAGATATTTGGTCTAACATTACTCTGGGCGTGTTTAAGGGTGTTTCACATTTCAGAAACAGACGGAGTAAAGCAGAGAGTTCCCTAACGTGAGTGGGCCTCATCCAACCCATCGAGGGCCTGGGTAGAACAAAAGCCTAAGGAAGAGGGAGCTCCTCCTGCCTGATCACTGAGCTGGGACATCAGAGTTTCGAGACTCCAGACCAGGACTGTAGCACTGTCTCTTCTTGAGTCTGCAGCTGCCAGTTTTCACACCACAACTTACCCTACTGGCCTCTCCAGTTCTTAGACTTTCAGACTTGGACAGGAGCTACACGTGGTCCTCCCAAGTCCCCAGCTTGTCAACTGCAGAGCTTGGGACTTCTTGGCCTCCGTATCACACGAGCTCATTCCTTACAATAAATATGGTGTGTGTGTGTGTGTGTGTGTGTGTGTGTGTGTGTGTGTGTGTGCATCTCCTGTTGGTTCCATTTCTCTGAAACCCTAACACAGGAGGTAAGGGGTAGAAGGAGGATATAGCTTGCATGGTTATGTAACATTTCCATGTCTCTGTTTCTTTACCTATGAAATGAAAATAATAAGCTAAACCATAGAATTATTTTGATGATACACAAGATAATACATTCCTTGTTAGGTACTCCACACAATCTTGGGTATTAGGAAAACTGAATCAGTGACCCCACCTCCACCTCGTCCCAACACCACATGTTCATCAACACACGCTGTCCATCTTTCTGTCCCTAGAGTCAACCCACCACCAAAGGAATAGCAGGACAGTTCTCTCTCGGTATCTGCAGTGTATTGGTTCTAGGATCCCCAGGATACCAAAATTTGCAGATGTTCAATTCTCTTGCATAAAATGGTATCATATTTGCATATAACCTATGGTACATTTTCCTGTACACATTAAATTATCTCTAGATTACTTATAATACCTAATACAATATAAATGTTATGAGTAGTTGTTATAGTTTATTTTTATTTGTATTATTGTTTTTGTTTCCAAATATTTTTGATCTATGGTTGTTGAATCCGTGGATGTGGAACTGCAGATACAGAGGGTCAATTTGTATTAAGAGATGAGAAAAAACAGAATCCCATGATTAGAAGAGGGTGAAGGTCTTCCGAAATGCTAGAGAGATGCCAAAGAAGGTTATCTTTTCCTGATTCTTATTGTTTCCATTTTCAATAATAAATTACATACACAAAGACCATCCATGCACACATCTCTACTGTATCAGTCTAATGCATAATCATTTTTCTTTAGTTGTTCCAGAGCAGTTTTGAAACAGGTTTTTCCCAGTGCAGACTGTCATGGCCTACATGCAGGGTCACCATCAACATCTCCCAGAGTTTGGGGACATTGCTCTTTTCCCCAGATTTCCTATTCTCAGCCTGGACGTCCTTTCCGATCCTCCCTGCCTGGGCACCCTGACGAGGGTCCTCATGAACACCCAAGTAATTTCAAGATCTTCTTCATAAATAAAGGTTATCTTCAATACGAACAAACTGTCTCTTACTTATAAAAGTATGTTCTTGTTTAAGGAAGGAGTAAGGCATCTACAAGGAAAGCACACAGGAAAAAAACAAGGAAGAACAGAACAACTTGACAGACAGCAAAGCCAGAGAGGAAGAAATGCTTGGGGGTGGGTTGGTCGCCAACTGGAGGATCCCAAAGCAAATATTCTGTTGCTATGGAAGAAGCAGATTGAGATGAGTCACTGGTTTTTCACTCTATGGCTTCTCTCCTTTTTTTAATGTCCCTATGTCTACACCTTAATAGCCAATCTGCATTTCAGTGCTTTCAATTTAATCTCCCAACGTGAATATCAGTCATTAATATGCTACATCTCACTCTATAACCAAATCAACTGGGGGGGGGAATCAATTTGCTACCAATAATGTGAGAGTCAGGGTCATGGTAGAAACCCAAGATCTGCAAATAATAGCCATGACCACTGTCCAAAGGACAGTCATTACGCATCTGCCCTAGGACTGTCAGGTGCCTTACCTGACAGGTACAGCCACACCTGTACCTGTGAATTAATCTGTGTACAAGATGTCATTTTTCAGTGTCAGAATTAGTTAGTTGGTATATAAGCCTGAATGTGTGATACCTACAGATCTCTCCTACCAGAATAGTACTTTTATCATTGATATATGAAGTATAAATAAAAATATGTGGTGTTTCTGGCATTGGTTTATTGATTTTGGATGGTTCTAGCTCCTTCGAAGGTCATTTCCTGGGTAATCACGTCTAGAAACAGTAATTTGCCATTCACTAGTCATCGCAGTTTGAATTGCTGTAATGACCTACTTGGGATCAAAGAAAAGGTCTTTCTCCTTCTGTTCAATACCTGGATTCCTTTCAACAATAATAGACTCACATCTCTACTACTCTCTTCCACTGGCCAGGATCGAAGGTGACAAACGTCCCTACTCTGTCAGCAGCACAGACAAGATTCTCTCCGTTCCCAGACGATCCAGCCCTAGTGAATCTAAAGCCATTTCCTAGCCCAGTTCTTAGTTCTGTCTAGGGAGGTAATCAGAAGTGTGCCCTTCTAAAAACACAGTTATTAACATTTTCAGTTTGCATCATTGATCCCATGGGGAAAGTGACGGAAAGTCATAGTTTCCTATAAATGAATACAATGCTCTAAAATAACTTCACTAGTATTTCCTCCACTTCCACATTCTTAGAGAAGTGAATAAAAGAATCACGAAGGCATTGCAACAATGAATGCAGATTTGGGGTTTGTTTTTTGACAGCAAAAAGATAAGTAGATTAAAATGGGGATGTATGACTCAAGTGACATTTCTGAATCCAAGCATATGATGAGTGTACACCAGATTCAATTGCTTAGAAGAGACACAAAAAGAAGGAAGAAGAGAAGAGGGCTACCTTTTGAAACATGAGAGTCTTGTTGTTGTTGTTGTTGTGTGTGTGTGTGTGTATGCTAGTGTGTGTTAAATAACTCTAAGATTGAAAACTAACTTCTGAAGATGTCTCCAGTTGCTGGAAACTTTGCCTGGCCCACACTACCAGTTTCTGCAGTGAGAATGCGTAATTTATGAAAGTACTTGACCATGCAAACGTTTCTGTGTCTATTTTAGGTGACTTTCTTAATGTACAGGATCTGATCAGGAATTTGTGCCAAACATAATCCCAAACTCCACACTGGAACAGACTATACATGTATAAAAGAACAAGAAATAAACACAAATATTCTCTGTAGACTCACCCACAAACTCACATAATTTGATGTTTATTTGTTCATTTTATTCTTCTTATACTTAGTTTGAGTGTTTGGGTTTTCCTATAAGCTCAATCAGAATTCACATTTCAGTCAGGCCAACTTCTCACCTGCTTTTACACTTGGCAACACAAATTCAGGCCCACACAGCTGTGATTCTGAAAAGAAATCTAAGAAACCTTACGTTTCAAGAGAGAAAAGTTTTCTTACTTTCTCTACATAGCTAAGAATAATTGAAAAATGTTTGCAAGCCACCCATTTCTAGCAGTGCATTTTATTTTATTGAAAACCGATCTTTACATTAGAGTCCATTAAATTGGTTGCAAAGTTTACACGCAGTTAAAACATCTCACCTGAAGACTAGAAAAATATCTGCATTGTAAGTAGAAGAAATAAAAAACTGTGAATATATCAGTGGCCCTCGAGTTAAGAATGCCAAAATACTGACATGAACATTCAGAAACAGGTGAGGTCTCTATCCCTCTACCCTTTCTGCAACCACTTGGTCACCCAAAGCTCTTGTCAAATGCCCCTGTCCCCAGCAAGGTCCCCACTCCAAGATGTAATAAAGCAGTTCTAGGGTTTTAGCCATCCCCGATGGCCAATGAGGGAATCCTGGTATTTCCTCCATACCAACCTGTTCCTTCTCTTTCAGAAGAATGGTGAACAAACCATGGTTTCCTGTTGGATTAAAATAGACCCTCTACATACAAGTTGTGAGTCCTCAGATGGGATGCTGAATCTCTCTCACCCTCTCTCATTTCCTTTGCTATAAAGCAAAGATAATATTATGTGCTCCATAGGGAGATGGTGACTAAACTAATTAGTATCTGTAAAGGGCCTAACATGTCTAGGAAGCTCTCTCTTGAAGCCACCTCCTGATTACTTCCCCTCTGACCAGACTCAGGAGTTCCAGGCACATCCAGACAGCTCTGCTGTCTTCTAGTTCTTATCTGTTCCTCAGCACACATTTCCTGTCTCTATATTTTTATTTTGCTTTTTAATGATTCTTTTTTATTCTTTCTAGCTTTTTTTTTTTTGAGACAGGGTCTCACTGTGTTGCCCTGGCTAGAGTGCAATGGCGTCAGTATAGCTCACTGAGATTTCAAATTCCTGGGCTCGAGTGATCCTCCTACCTCAGCCTCCCGAGTATCTGGAACTACAACTTTCACCATCATGCCTGCTAACTTTTCTATTGTTTGTAGAGATGGGGTCTCACTATGTTCCACAGGCTGGTCTTGAACTCTTGGCCTCAAGCAATCCTCCTGCTTCCCAAAGTGCTAGGATTATAGGCATGAGCCACCATGCCTTGCCACTAACCTATTTTTTTAAGTAAACATTTAAGATTGAAATAATACAGAAATGCAGAAAAGAGCACAACTCATTAGTGCCCAGGGAATTTGGGGGAACCCATCTGTGCAACCAGAATTCAGATCAAGAAATAAGTCATTGCCAGGACCCCAGAAACCTTCCTCACACACGAAATCTCACCAGAGCAAACCTCTATTCTGATTTATTTCACTGTAGATTAATGTTGCCTGGATTACACAACGTGCACTCTTAAAAGGCTTTATTCATTCAACATTATATTTGTGAAGGTCTCCCCTAGTGTTTGCTAATTCTATTGCTGTATAGCAGGGGTCAGCAAATACTTTCTTAAAGAGCCATATAATAAGTATTTTCATGTTCAAAACTATATGAGACTCTGACCACTCAGCTCTGGCATCACAGCACAAAAGCAGCCACAGACAACACATAAACAAGTGAATATTGCGACGTTCTAATAAAAATTTATTTATGGACACTAAAATGAAAATTGTATATAATTTTCACAAGATCTAAAATATTCTTTTTCCCAAAATATTTGCATTAATAATGTAAAAACCTTTTTTAATTTGCAGGCTACAAGAAATAGGCCATGGGCCAAATTTGACCCACAGGACGGAGTTCACAGCCTCATGCTGCACACTCCTCTATTGTAGGAATAGGCAGTGATTCATGTATGCGTTCTGCTCTCCATGGATGTTTTCTTTCAATCTTTGATTCAGAAAAACAAAGATTTCAATTAAAGCTGAAACATAAAAAACAGTGGCAGTGATAATCCTACATCTAAAAGAAAATGAAAGCCATTAATTTTGAAGGAAAATTGGATATTTAAGAGAAAAACCTTTTTCAGTCCGCATTTAATATCTTTAAATATACATATAAATTCCCTTTGGGAAATCCATAAAATTGCCTATCATTTTATTTCCCCACAATAAAATCTGCTTTATCTCAAGCACAAGTATTCCATCCAAAAGTAGAAGAGGACACACTCTAGTTCATTTTTGTTTTAATGTCATGAATTGCATAACATTGTTCCGTTTCAGATGGCCGTTGCATCTGCCTAGATTTTCAAACTTTTCACTGGTGCAATGGGCTTGAATAGAGTGATTTGGGATCTTATTATCACCCTCTAGTTTTAATATTGTCTATCTGGGAAAAATAGTTTGAATTTCAGGATTCAACCTACAAAGAAACATTCTAAAACACAGGCAATTTAAAAATTGGGGATTGCCCATAAGATAATTCATTTAACTTTCTTTCTTTCTTTCTTTCTTTTTTTTTTTTTTAGAGACTACATCCCATTGAAATCCAATAACTGATAAGAAGAGAGATTGTAGAGAAGAAAAGAATGTCAGTATTCATTCCTTTATATACACAACAACAAACATGCTGAGTGTTTTCTATGCAAACACAATCCTGGTATTGTGAGGTATGCTGATCTTGACAAATGTGCTCTAATTAGGGAAATGAAGCAAACACTTCTGAAACATTAGAAAATGATGCAAAGTAGTATACGACTGAATGACAGATGGATCTTAGAGATGACCTATTGTACGAGAATTCAGAGGCAGGAAACATCAGTAAGGGATAGAGTAGACAAACAAGCTTCAGGGAGAAGGCCAGGACTGAGCTTTGCTTCTGAAAGTGGACACAGGGGGATTGGTGTCTTGTGGGTGAAATGCTGTCCTGTGCAGAGGAAATAATGTGAGCCAAAGAACAAGGGCAAGAGTGCAAAGCAAAGTAGATATCCTCGTCAGAGGGAAACACCGCAGTGGGACTTGGGTAGAGGGGCAAAGGGAAGGCAGATTGCAGTCAGAATTTGATAGATTTTGAAGATCAATAAAACCAACATATTAGGAATGATCAACCCCAAAGCCATGCTAAAGATGAGTTGGTGAGAAAAACGGAAAGCGCATCAGTAGTCCAAAAGCCAGGAAGATGAATGTCATTGTGAAGTGATAACACTAGAAAAGCAAAGAGGTGACTTACGGCAGTGGAAAGGAGGAATCACTCCACTCCATGTCATTAAAGATGTGTGAGTTGGAAAATGTTGCTATCATTGCCAGAAATCAGGAAATCTGGGGAGGGAGGGAATTTTAATAGAAAAGGAGTTTGGTTGCAACTGTGTTAAACTTAAGCATGAATCCACAGTGGTTCCATATTGGACAACAACTTTGATTTTCCAAAGGAAGTGTTATAGTTTAAGGCACAGGAAGGCAAAATCTGGTCCTCAGGCAAATCCTGGTAGTAGAATGTTTTTATAAATAAAGTTTTATTGGAGCACAGCTTGCCCGTTCATTCACATGCTGCCTCTGCTGCTTTGTCACTACAACAGCAGAAATGAGTAGTTGTGACTGAGACCATATGATCCACAGCCTGAAACATTACTATCTGGTCCTTTGTAGAAAAAGGTTTCAGACACCTAGTTGAAGGTTATAGAGGGTTAAAATAGGCAAGAAGGGCTTGTGGCTTCTCAGGAGGATGTCCTCAGCCATGTTCCACCAGGACCGGGGTTTCTGAGACAACGAAATCCACTGTTGGATGTGCGCACGTCGCAGTGTGGAGGATTCAATAGGCCTGTGATGGTCGAATTTCACAGCGTGGCAGAAATCCTAGGATGAAACAGTTCAACTCAGTACCCGATGGGCATCTGTGATCCTGCAAGAAGAGAAAAGACCTGGAGTTGAGGAGAAGAGCTTAATAATGTGTATTTTGCAGAGGGTGGTACTGATAAACCTACACGGAGAATCTCTATCTTCCCTCCCTCCCCAGATTTCCTGATTTTCTTAGAAAATGCGTGGCCAGAGCAAGGGGCCGGGGGAGGGGCAGCCTCTCCTAAGGGGTTTTAGTACTTGGCCGGGTTGTACCGCTGGCTAAGAGAAGAATCAGAGGGTAGCTTTGGTTGCTAGATAGGTGGTCCTAGGTTGGTGGTCTTTTTGCTACAGACAGGTGAGAAGGAAGTGCATGCCTGCTGCTAGGCTTACTGACGAGGGGGCTACAGGCTGATCAGCAGAGGGAACAGGTGCAGTGCTCAGCAGAACTCTGGGCAGCATCACTGAGTGGCCCTCAGTCCACTCGTTGGAAAGTCCCCTCCTCCCTTCCTCTGCTTTCCTCGGAGCGCCACTCATCTCCCAGATGAGGTTAGGCCTTTCTAGCATCATAACAACCAGCACTTAGAGACAACTTACCAAGTGTGTGGACCCGCTCTGGGAATTTCACATGTATTTACTCAATCAGTCCTTCCAATAATGCTATGAAATGTTTACTAATAGTGTCCCTTTTAGCAGATGAGCAAACTGAGGTACAGAGAGGTTAGGTGGTTTATCATGGCCACGGGTCTGGGAAGAGAAGGGCCAGATTGCGAAAGCCATGTCTACAACTCCCTGCACTTTTCTCGCATGCTGTTCAATTTCTGTCTCTGCTGCTAGGACTCAAGCTCCATGCGCATAAAGACAGCATCAGTCCTAGTTCTTGTCGATCCCGCAGCCCCTAGAACTTTCCTGGCACAAAGCAGGTGTTCGGTATAAGGCAGAAAGGTGTGTAGAGTGAATTGGTGACATGTTGACACACTCAGGCAGGGGTAAAGGAAACCAAACAAAGCGTATGGACCCACACATCTACTGGCCAACGTCCGATGCATTAACACACAATGTGAACTGGAGATTATGATTCAGGCTGGTGAATGCAGTAAATTACCTTGAGCTTTGTCCTGGTGGGATTTAAGACTAGAATACAGTGCCGGAAGAGTGTACACTATGAAAAAGAAGCAGGTTTACCAACCGTTATGGGTTGAACTGTGTTCCCCAAAAAGATATGTTGAAATCTTCAAACTCCCAGTGCCTGTGAATGTGACCTTATTTGGAAAGAGGATCTTCGCAGGCGTAATCAGGTCAAGATGAGGGCACTAGAGTGGCCCCGATCCAACATGACGGGTGTCCTTGTGAACAGAAGAGAGAGAGAGCGGCACAGGGTGTGTCGTGGGATGACAGAGGCAGGAGTGGAGTGATGCAGCTGCCAGCCCAGGAACAGCCGCCCACAGACGCTGGGAGAGGCAGGAAGGATTCTAGTCGGAGTCTCACAGGGGCCTGGCCCCACCGACACCTTGATTTGGAGCTTCCAGAACCCAGAACCCAGTTTGTGGCGCTGTGTCACGGCAGCCCTACACGCAGGGGAGGAGATGCAGCTGTGCTTAAAGAAAGCTCGCGAGCTGGAAGGTGGGGCATGTTGGCCAGGATCTTGGCAAAGATCAAGTTTATGTTAATGCGGCAGAGAGTACGTCACAAATCACTCCCTGGATGGAAGAGAGGAAAAAGTGTGATGATGTGGTCCTGGCTTAGCTGTAAAGTCTTATGCAGAGACAAGATGGAGAAACGATCAGGGACTTCAGCTCTCTATGCCTGCTGGGTGGATGGAGAATGTTAGGCCAGTTACTGGTTCATCGTGCCGATGGTTCACCTCCCGGGGGGGTAGAGAAAACATTGAGGTTGACTGCCAGCTGATAAAAGGGAAGAAACAGAAGGAAGAAACCTTTGGGTGGCAGAGTCCCAAAAGCACAAACTTTCCAAATTCACACATGCAACCAGGACATCAGCACGGCCGCGGTAAAGGTACCAAGGAAAGGCAGGCAGGTCCCATGATGTGAGACCGGACAGGCCCCCTCCAGGACGCAGGAGAACGGGAAGTGCTGGAAGACATGAGGCAGCTGCCAGCCACCGCCTGGGCTCGGGTTATGTGCGGTTGATGGACATGATTTAGGAAGATGGAGAGAGAAAGACGGGTCTCGGAAAACACTGTCACAGGCTAAGGTTCCAAAGTGCCACAGTACAAAAAGATAAAGGACAATAAAAATGACTTTTTAGCCAAAGGAGAACCAGAAAGGGAAAGCAATGCAGGAACGAGTGTGGGCTCTGGAACTGGCAATATCTGCATTGGAATCTTGTCTTTATCCTTTACTTTCTGGTGAACTTGAGTTGCTTGGAACCTGCGTACACCCTGCCTTGATTGTGGTTTTCATTTGCCAAACACCGATAATAAGTGAGCCTATCTCAGAGGGTTAATGTGAATGGAACTATGTTTAGTGTGGTCTGTAGCAAGAGCTCATTACATATTTGTTCCTATGATTATTATTAATTAGAATAATTAACAGTATAGTTTGACAGCATTTAAGAAAGGGAAACATAAGCTTACTATTAAGAATAAGTAAGCCACAAAGTAGTAGAACTGGTAAATATACACACACGTACACATATTGTCTTTAAAAAGAAATACACAAAAATGATGGTTTTAAAATACTTGGCTGGTGGGTAAAAGTAACGTGGAACAATGAGCAGAGGAGAACAACCACATCTCTTGAGGAACAGTTGGAAATAAGTCTGCCTGACATTGAGAAAAGTAGACTTGGAAGAATTGTCGGGCTTATCCCGGTTTTGTAGCATTGCGGCTACACCTAGAATCCCTGGGTCAAAGCCATGGGGGTGAATTTCAGATCAGTGAGGTCAGTATCGTCCAATGTTTGTCTGAAGGAGGAAAAATTCATCAGGCAAGTTTGTGCTATGCCCCGGGCCCTTCTCTAGGAGAGCTGCGTGCATTATCTCACGTAAGGCTTTCACCACTGCGGGGAAGGTTCTCTCCAATAGGAGGAGTCCTGGGAACTGAATCTTTTAAGGAGAATTCAAGCCCCAAATGTTTAACAAATTGCAATAAATATAATAGATTTTTAAAAACCCATGGGCTTTGGCCTCCATGCCCCAGCCCCAGCAGGAACCAGGAGCAGTAACTAGGAGCGAGTCAGGAGACTGGCTCATGTCGGAGGCGAGCCCAGGACAGCGGCCTCCCAGGGCCACCCGTGGGAGGCCACTCAAGGCCCATCCTGTGGTAGGACCATAAAGCAAAGTACAGAAAAGTGCTTCCCATGAGAAACCCCATTTCAGATCCTTCACACCTGTATTCTTAAGAGGAAAAGAAGAAAAAGAATATGGGTTCTGAAATTAAAAAAAAAAAAAGACTTCTGAAACATAAAAGAAATAAAAGACTCTCTTCTGAAACATAAAAGAAATAAAAGACTCTCTTTAGAGGACATGTGTATTGAGGTTGATATTTTATGCCCTTCTATTCTTCTATTTTGCAACAATATGTCTTAACTCTTACTTTCAAAAGGTTCTGGAGCCGATGTGTTTTGTTGTTTTTGTTGCTTTTGTTGTTTTTTGTTGTTTCTTTTTTTTTTATTTCAGCATGTTATGGGGGTACTGTTTTTTGTTGTTTCTTATTGTCCATAGAAGCTTAACGCAGGGGCTGTGGCTTTGGGGTTGCAAAAAGTGTGTTGGGAGGAACAGTCGGAGTGGTTCCTTCTCTAGTCTTCCCAATGACAAGACTAAGAAACCATTTCTCAAGCATTTCTATTGACACAGGACAGCTTGAAAGCACTGACACTATCTGTCTCTCTCACTTTCATGATAATTTCCATTAGTCACCGAGGCTGCCCAGCTTCTGGTTGGTGCACGGGTTTCCTCACTGCAGTCATGTCTTTGCACCGTGACCTTGATCCTCCACCCTCTTTTGTACCAAGAAGGGTGCTAATAATTCTGACGATACCACAACTGACTCCTAAGCTGAGGAAGGGAATTATTTTCTTACGTGTAGACATGTAAAGAATTTACTTGTAAAGCAATAAAGTGACCCTTCATGTAATTCCCAAAGTTAAGCTTCAGAAATGTTCTGCGCTGCAGCAAAATGCCTGGGAAAGATGGGATACTCAACTGAATTGGGCCACACATGCCTACATGTTTGAGGGAAAAAAGATTGTTTTTATAGTCATGGTTTTAGTCTTAGGCTGCTCTGAAGATGTAGCAAAGTGTTTTGCTTTTATTTTTTCAAAATGGGTTTAAGAGTCTTTCTGTCTAGTGATTGTCATGGCTAATTGCTCTCTCGTCTGCACAAGAAGAGAAAATATAGGAGGGGAAAAGCGATGTTCCTGATAGCTGCTTGGTCTCTGGGAATGAACGTGCATAAAATAATCTATTCAATGGAGAACAAAATAAAAGAAACACACATGAATGCTATGGGTACATTTTGATTATGGGCGCATGTATGTTGCCAACTTGGGGTGCACATACTATCCTACCTTCACTCAAAGTGTCAAAGAAGACCCCTCAAAAAGGAAAAAGCCAGCTGTCTTATGACCGACATTTAATTTCGAAAGGTGTGATTTTATTCTGTGTTTCCTGTGCTCTTTTACAAACCTGTTTATCAAACGTATAGAACATTTTTGTTTATGATAGCTTAGGATTAATCATTCACCAAGGACACGAGTCCTTTGTACCTATTATTGTCAAGCACTTGTTTGGACTGCGTTTGACCCTTTGTACCCAAGTGGTCTGTGTTGGAACCTTTTGAAAACAATCTACCAGGTTGAATGTGCTCCTGGCACTTACAGGAATCTTCTGGCTCTGTCACTGTGATATCTGGTGACATGAGAGAAATCAAAATTATTACTTCAGTCACAATATCAAATTTATTGTTACCCCAGGATAGATAGTTCATCGAGGGTTACTTGTAAGTATTCTAAAGTGAAATTTTAAAAATTGGTTTGAGAAATGCATGGCCATTTTGTGAACTAAGAGAGTTCTGTGACTAGGATGCCTCTTTGCAAAGCAGGCTGGCCTCAGGTCTATACTCACGTCAGCTTTGTGTGTGACCATCAAAGTCCTTCCCAAGCATAACTCAAGGGGATATATCCATAGGTCATTTTAGACCAGAGGATCTCAGCTTCCAAAACAAGTGACCAGAGGATCTCAGTTTCCAAAACACCGCCACAGGTCAAAAGGAAGAACAGTATGAGTTACTGCACCTTGTTTAATCATTCACCATTTGGACACCTCTTACATGAGTAACTGTCTCAATTTTAATCTCTTCTCATTTGCCCATTCAGTCAACAAACATCCATTGCAAGTTTGCTATGTATGAAGTACCTTGCAAAAATCAATCAAGGTGGTCTGTGACCTCCAGGAATTCATAATCCAGCACTGGGCATAAACATCCCCACATTTGACTCCAAAACAAAGTTGCAAATGTGCATGCCACGTGTCGGATACAGATGACCAATGCTAAGAGTTCAGAGGAGGGTTATTTCTTTGTGTTCAGTAGCCATTTTACCAGAATAACTAGATTTGGTGTTAAGAAATGGCTAGTAAGATTTTGATGGGAAGAAAATGCCAAGAAACAGAGGCAGTAAAGTCAGAGGGTCAAGAATTAATTTAGCTCAGACTTAGGGGGGTGGGGGAGGGCAAGGGCAACATACATAACCTAAATATCTGTACCCCCATAATACGCTGAAATAAAAAAAAAAGAATTAATTTAGGAAGTTTGGCTAGAGAAAAGAGTTCATGCACAGGATTAGCTGGAGACAGAATTGAGAACAGAGTTGACGGAAGTCTCTCATTTTATTATGAGGTGCGATGAGCTGCCAAACAGTGGACAGAAGGCACTACATTATCAACAAAACTAGAATAGCTGTTCGAACTCTAGAAGTAAGACAGTTAACAGGCTGTAAGATATTTTTCTACATGTACAACTATGTGATATAGACCAACGTTGTAACATTATTATACGTGAACTTAAGAATTTCCCTATGAGAAATCCAATGTTCTCACTGCTTACCTGATCTCAGAGTGTGCACATCCACATAAATAAATCAATAGGGAACTCTCAAAACCTTTAAAAATCAATGGATTTGACCTGCCATTTCTGCCCTTTTAGATTCTGAGCATTGACTTCATCAAGAGATGCTGATGGAGATAATTATGAGTGTGAATCAAGTCATTGTTCATTGTTTATCTCAGAGAAAGTTCCATGATGATCTTCATGTTCTTTAAATCAACAAATTATCAGATTCAAATAACTATAAACCAAGTTGGTACAATATCATAAGGGAAGCCTGGTGACTTTTGCATTTTTTCTAGAAAATATATCCAAAAGTGTAAAGTGGATGATAATATTCAGAAACACAACATTCCAATTGATTCCCTTTCCCTCCGCAGACGATATATGTTTCTAAAGTGTTCTCCTATTGGGGAAATTGTAATACACACACACACACACACACACACACACACACAATATTGGCAATATTGGTTTAGCTGAGCTTGGGAGAGGAAACCAGTAAAGACCGATGAAAAGTCCTACGTTGTCCCAATATCCCTTTATTCCTATAAAAGTGTTTTATAATCACATAGCGTAACTAAGAACTAGTTTTCACTCCAAAATAATTACTTTTCAAGAAGCATTGTTTTCATTCTTGGTGCAGAGGACTCTAACATGTTGTGATGTCTGACAGTGAAAAGTTCTTAGCACTACCGATGATGGACTTAGGAAACAAAAGAATCCCTTCGGACACCTTCTGCACATAAACCAAACCACAGATATCTTTGGATCCTTCATTTGTTAAAAATGCTTCAAAATTCCAGTGCTTACATTGGAAATGAAGGGAAAAGCTACCTTTAGACTGTGGAGGGTCTCAGCTCTGAGATCCACTTTCATATACTTCTTGTTTGTCCACTCACATATTTATTACTTCAGACATTCTTTCAGGAAACATTTATCGAGCACCTACTGCTTTCCAGAATGGGCTCCCCTTTAAAATTGTATCATCCAAAGATAAAAGGATGTTTATTTATTTGCTGGTTAAATGTGCTCCCTCAAAAATATAAAAGATAACCCATTTAATCCTTCCTTAACTAACAAATACTCTACGCCCCTGAA
Organism: Avahi laniger; assembly: GCA_963575035.1. NCBI lineage: Eukaryota > Metazoa > Chordata > Mammalia > Primates > Indriidae > Avahi > Avahi laniger. Next base: position 23,132 of record CAUYSK010012588.1, read on the forward strand.
AATACAAAGACAAATAAGAAATGTTCCCTCAGAGAACTTGCTCGTCTGGTCTCATATCCAAACAAGAGTCTCATATTATATAACTCTATAAGCTTCTGTATTTATCATCACCCGGAATGTGTTTAAATAAGACCATCTGTGAAAGTATTGCAAAAATATATCTATTATCATTCTGATTCATTTTATGGGTGATTCTCTTCAGATGTTTGAAAACATGAAATTTCAACATATGTGAAAAAAATAACTTCTTATTGCTTTGTTGTCTTTGTTTATCTCAAAAAAATTGTTTTATTTCATCTAAAGGCTAAGTACATTTCAAAAAAGCTAGTTACATCTTGACTGGTTACAAGAATTCATCAGGACAAAGGCTTGAACTATCTAAAAGAGCTCAAAAAGTTTTTTTATAATGGTTTTGTTGAAATATAATTCACATATCATAAAATTCATCCTTTTGAAGTAAGTGTACAATTCAGTGATTTTTAGTTTATTCACAGTATTATAAAACCATAGCCACTGTCTGTCATCTCCCCAAAAGAAAACATATTAATGGTCCCTCCCCATTTCTCTCCAGTGGTCTCTAAAGCCCTTGGCAACCGCTAATCTGCTTTCTGTATCTGTGGATTTGCCTATTCTGGACATTGCTTATAAATGGAATCATACAATATGCAGTCTATTATTGCTGTTTCTTTCACTTAGCATAGTGTTTTTGAGGTCCATCAGAACTTGACTCTTTTTATAAAATATCAGATAATATTCCATTGCACAGATATACCACATTTTGTTTATCCATCCATCTGTTGATGAACATTTGGGTTGTCTCCAGTTTGGCTATGATGAATAAAGCTGATAAGAACAATTATGTACAAGTTTTTGTGTAGAAATAAGTTTTCAATTCTCTTGAGTCTATGTCTAGGAGGATAATTACTGGGTAGCATATAAACTCTATGTTTGACAATTCAAGAGACTGTCAAACTGTTTTCCAAAGTAGCTATACCGTGGTGCATTTCCACCAGCAGCATATGAGGGTCCCAATTTCTTCACGTCCTTACCAACAGTTCTTTCAGAAAGACTTCTATACTTGTATGTAAATAATGTGTCTTACTCTCTAAGAATTTGTTTCAAGGGTGTGATGAAAGCATATCATGCCAATCTTATTTAGGGGGGCGAGAAATGGTATCTCTTTATCCTGACAGCTCCTCGAATCCCTGCGCCACCCTGCACACTGGGACTCAGGGAAGGGATTGTGCCTTGTGCGTTCTCACTGCGGCACAGTCGTTCTTTTTTTTTCTAACATAGAATTGTTAACTTTGTTTATTTTCAGAAATGGAAGGCAATTTAGAGATATCTTCTATATGTATAAAATGGATGTAATCTGATTTGTTTTATAAAGATAAGGTGAAGTAAAACCTGGATGAATTTGAGAATAGTTCTTCTATAAAGACTTCCACAAAGTTGTTACGCCAAACAAGAAACAGTGTCTTCTGGAATTATAATATATATTTTTAAATTTGTTTAAATAATTTCCTCTGGTTATATAAGCAACAGGATGGAATTGCAATATTTTAATGGCTCCATAGTGTGTCCCTTTGTCAGTGATTCTGGTATCAGCAGGGAGCCTGTCACCTTTCTTGATGCTCCACATCCTCGCCACCATTTGGTGTTGTCAGGGTTCTGGATTTTGGCCATTCTAACATAGGCACAGTCATTCTCACCCTTTCCCTGGTGCGGGCAGGAGCATCATCGTGGGGTCTTCAATGGGCATCTCTAATGTAGACAAAGATTATGGTGTTCAAGCTGTGAGCAATCAAGTGACATGTGTTCCTTAGGACTATAAGGCTGGAGAGCTTTGATTTGCTTCCCATCTCATACAGGTTATTTATGTATTCTAATAGGAATTTTGACTTTTCTTGTGATTAATATGTATCTTTTATAAACCCTGTGCCCAGTCATCTGATAATTTTTATAGGGTTAATGAACAAATAGTTCCCTTAGACATGTTCTTTAAGCAAAATTAAAATGCATAGCATGCTGTAAGGTAATAGCCAAGCCAATCAACTCAAGGAGCCTTCAGGAGTTCATGATTTGAATGCCATGTTCAATGTATGCACCTTTTTAAAGTGAGGAAAGATTGCTAGCGACTCACAAATACTTGAAATTCTATCAAAATTCTATGATATAAAAATTGCAGTGTGCTTTGGGAGAAGAGTTCGGCCTTACCCATTATAGAGCTAGCACAAGCGAATGACTGCAGAATGTGCAGGATTCTATAGATGAGTGTGTATGTGAATACAGGCTGGGTCTTGTGAGATTGGGAGAAGAGTCCTGGGTAAATTACATTGGGATATATACATCACACGTTGCATTTTAAAACTGTTAAATTGCACGCACACACACACACACACATGCACATGCATGCACATATGTGTGCACACATGATATTAAACAACACCATCCATACATTCTTGCTCCCAATACACTGCTGTCATGAAGTTTAGTTCCTCAAAATATTTGCTAAATAATCAGAGTGTCTGATAAAATCACTGGATTATACAATCCTCAGAAGCGTTCATTTCGCTTCGTTGTTGTCATTTATACTCTTGTTACACTGGACATCGAGTCAATGTCACGGACTGTTGCTGATGGATTTTTCTCAGTGAACAGAGCAGGCGGAATCGAAGGAGGTTCCAGTCTCTCCAGAGACCTCCAGTGTCTTCTACTCTTCACGTAAGGATATCTGCCATTCTCCGCCTCCTGGTGCCGGCCAAGATCTTCACATTTGATGCAGCAAACAGAGAAACGCACTTTCTTACTTGCTAAAGGAATTCTAGATCATGGCTCTTCCTGGTCGTGAGATCACAGCAACATTGCCTCAAGCACACTGTCAGAATTTGGGGGATCTTTAGACATGGCTCCAACTTGTCCAGGCCACCTCCTAGAAAAAGGCAAGCCAAGACCGGAGCATGTTGGCAGCTCTGTGAGGCCATAGGCAGAACTGGGTGTCCCCTCCCCCTCCTGGTTTCCAGGTCTGCGCCTTCACCACCCTCTGCCTTCACCCACTGACATGCCATCCCTCTCCAGGAGCAGGCTGCAGAGTGAGGATGGGGAGCTGACCACTTCTGCACCGCCAGGACCTACCGCTTGATGTGTGTCTGACGAATGTGCAGTGGAGATGCAAAAGAAAGATCTTTTGCATCTCCACTGCAAAAGAAAGATCAGTCCCTTGCAAAAGAAAGATCTCTGCTTACACTTCCACCATGACATATCAGCGACTTTGTGAGTTTATGCAGATGATGTTGGTATATTCTTCGTAACGCTGTCCAGAGGAATAAAGTGTGAGTGTGTGTGTGTGTGTGTGTGTGTGTGTGTGTGTGTGTAAACTGCCTGGCATTTAATGAGTATTAATTATTGCTTTTAGTTTAAGAAAATAATCTGTGTAGATTAATGATGCTTCCACCAAATTTAGCCAAATGAAGTTCCCTAATATTATACAATAAAGTGTTAAAAATTCAAACTTATTTACCTTGCACACAAATTCAAATGACTTTAATTTAAGCTTATAAAAGGAAATTATTAATTTAGTTAGTTAGCAATGTTCAAACAAACCCCTCATCATCAAAGCACTAATCATTTTTGTGTTCTTCCTAGCTATTGACATTAGCAGACTCGAGGAAAGAGGGTTTGCTCCAGGAGATTGTCCCTGTGACCTGTTTATATGTAATTATATCATCTATTATCCAAGTAGTTGTCTTGGGCTATCTAATTTATAAGCCTCTCGACTGTTTGCCTTGTTCGGTACTGAGATGTGTACCCTAGGGGATCTCAATAAATATTAATTGAATGAGTAACTGAAAAAAAAACTTAAATTCCTTTTAAGTTAAATCCAATCCTCTGCTAAGTTTTAACTTTCTTGATCATATAATCACTTACAATTCATAAAGAAAAAAATAAAGTGGTGGATCACTTTCCATCTTAAATGCCACTTTAAATTTTGTTCCAATCACAGAGATTACAGGTTTGATATGATTTATGTATTTAACTGTCAACCGAACCTGGAAAATGATCTGAGCAAATCCCTAAATCTTCCTTTTCAAGATCTCTAATTTTCTCTGCTCCTTTAACCTAGTTTGATTTGAAAGATGTAGCCTTCTCTTTACCTCATTCGGGTGACTGGTAAGCACGTATGTGGAAGAAGATGATGCCATATTCTGGGGAGATTCTGCTTAGTGCAGATGAAAACATAAAAAGACCTAGTTCAAAAGTACTCAGTGAAAAAATAGGCACATCCTTACTTCTCACTCCCAGACTATCAACATTCAGGACCAAACTCTAGCAGAAGACTTAAATCGTAATTTGGGGCTGTAAAGAGAGAGCACACACACAGAGGTGTGGCCAGGCCAAGTCACACAGCGGCTTCCGCCACCCAGAGCCCCCCCGGGGGTGAAATCCGCGCCTCTCATCCCCTACTCAGACTCCCTGTTCTCCCCGGTAGAAGCTCTATTTTTCTGTCTGGTTGGTCATAATGATTTCGTGAGCACAAACCAAGACCTCCACTTAAATAAGAACAAATCTATGTGTGGAAGAGTCTTTTTGAGAAAAAAAATAGATTCAAAACTTCCAAAATTAATACATGAATATATTTCTCTGGCCAATCTTATATATGATAAGAATAATCAAATTTGGCATAATAAGAACATTTATTATGTGAGAAAATCTAAAAATAAATCTTTTGTTTATTTTCTTTCCAAATTGAGGAAACTCTAGGTAAAGGCAGTTAGTTGCTGAATTCCACACATGGAGAGGGAACAGAGATTTTCTTTTGGAGACATAGGAAGAGGAGTCACTTTTTATTTGCATAATTTGAAAATAACTTGAAAATGGAAATGTTTTTCATGCTTTTAGGAGGTCCGAACCCAAAATAAACGATGCTAACTAAATAGCACAGAGTGGGTAAATGACATGTTCCATGGATGGAGCATTCTGGAAAAAAGCGTAATGTATCATTTTGCTACAGGTTCTCAGACAGCCCAACACCCTTCCCCATCTCCGTCTCTGCACACTATTTATGTATTTTCATTTGCATGAACCTACTCTAAGGTTTTGCCCGGTTGATTTTTCAAGTTAATGATAGGGCACTTGGGGAAAGATTAATGTCAGGAATGCAGAGGTTCAGCAAATTGTTGAAGAGTTTCACCGTACAATTAATCTCTCTCTTTTCTATATTGCAGACGTGCGAGGGGTTGAGTGCAAAGAAGCTGTAACGACGCAACTATCACAGGCCTGTAGGAGCCAGGGGATCCGCTGAGAAAGAGGCAGGAGGATGGCTTTCTGCTCTGAGTCGGATATTAAATCATCCCCTGTTCCCTGTGCCATCCTTTCTTGCCAAGTGATCGTGGGACCTCTGTGCTGCTTCCCATGCAGCCGCCATTGTCTGGGTGACAGTCCTCTAAGTAGAGCTGTGGGAGGAGCTGAGATGCCATCTCAATTAAGGCAACTGCCAAGCCCTCGCCTCCACGGATGTCCCCAGTGCCATCTCAGTATCTCCAGCCGTATCTTCATGTGGCTGTGGCAACTCCAATTCTGTAATGTGTTATGTGAATCAAGAGCCTCTTCCCTCTAAGGCAATATTTTGTTGTAGACAGGGACGATATTCAGAATAGTCACCTGATATGGCCCAGACGTGGATCATGAGAAAGGATACAGGTCCCAGCTGAATCCCTCTTAACCCTGTAGCTCCTGGGCCATGAGGTTCTGCAGCGGGATGCTGGGCAGTGGACGGAAGGAAGGTACAAGGAAGAGCCCTTTTTACCTTACATAAAAAGGTAAGAAAGTGTTTCAACTTCGTATCAGCCTTGCAGGGAACAACATCTGGTATTGGCTGTCTCCGCCTCAGGGGCACCTGCTGCTCTCTCTTTTCCAGCCTCTTAACTGAGCACTTCCAGGGTGAGGCTCTAGACATCCCAGTGAAATGTCAGCCCAGGTATGTCACCTCTCTCTGCAACAGGCATGACAGCCTGGCCACTGCGTCCTCCATCCCCTCCACCTTGGGGGACCTGGGCAGCGCTTTACCCTCCCGTACACAGCCGTGCTGAGCATCTTCCTCCCTCCCTCGGTGAGCAGCGGGCTGTGGGTTGGCAGCTTGGAGACCTGCCTTGGGGTTGTTGGACTCCAAATATGAGCTTTGGTTTTTGAGAGGAGAACAAAAAAAAACAACATTTTTTCCCTCTCACCCCAGATATATTGTAATTCTGGAAGGAGAGTTTAACATTCAGAGGCTGAGCCACTGTGCTCTCAAGATGGGCAGGGACAGAGTCCCTGGGGAAGGTGCTGCCCCACTGGCCCCCCCACGTAGGACAGACAACAGCTGCGTGGGAAGGAGGAGCAGGGATCCAGACCCCAGGAGTGGGGAGGGGCTGCCTGGGCCTGGGAGGATCTGTGATAACCGTAGCTCCCTCTCACAAAGGGGCCTTCTTGTTGTTTACGACATGCAGATGTGTTGCTCAGTGTTGGGACAGGTGACCTTCAAGCACAATTTTTGGACAATATATCTCATAGGAATTAGAGGACTGCCTCCGTCACTAAGAGAGGACCAGCAATTAGTGCCACCCTCAAGATTTCAAGCAGCCATCAGTATTGAATTCTTTAATTCTCTTTGTCATCCCATGCGAGATTTTGGTGAGAGAAGTATTCGCACTGCTGTAACAAAATACCAGAGAGTGGGCTATTTACAAGGAATAGAAATTTATTTCTCACAGGTCTGGAGAATGGGAAGTCACAGATGAAGGCGCCAAAAGGTTCTGTGTCTGGTGAGGCCCTGGTCTCTGCTCCCAAGAGGATGTCTTGAACGCCGTGTCCTGACATGGCAACAAGGGTCCTGAGCGAGTTCCCTCCAGCCCCCACGACTTAATCACTTCCCCAAAGGCCTCACCTCTTAATGCCACCACGCTGGGAATTAAGTTCCAATGTGAATGTTGGCAGGCACACCGTCATTCAAACCACAGCAGACTCACACAAACAAAACTCACAGCGTGTGGAATTATGCGTCTCGTTCGGCATGTTATTCCATGTGGGGGAGCGGTCAGCACTGGGACAAAATCCCCTTGTGAACTCTGCCACTGTGCCAGCCCCAGTGAGCAGGTGGGCCCCTCCCTGCGCTTCTCACCCCAGACCACCCAGCTCCGCACAGATGGGCTGCCTGCCACCGCATGTGACGTCAGTCACGTGCCTGTGTTTATGTCTGTGCCTGTGTGTTTAAGTCTCAGACTCGAGGGCCTGGAGGATCCCTGGGAAGGCCTCTCATGCCAGTCCTCTACCTGTGCAGCCCAGGAAGAAATAGATTTTGAAAATTCAAAAGCCTCTTTGTTGATGAGGGGACTTTTCATACTTTACCCTCTACCCATCTTTGTGGTTAAGAGATGATTTATTCATCCTCCAAGCTCTGGAGTTCAGAGTGTGCCTTCCACAGAGGTTTAGCCACGCAGGCAAAGAAGATAGCATCAGACACAGTCTAGCTGTGGACGTTACCTTGTCCATAAAAGTACTCCTGGTAGAGTCTCAGGGTGGAATTGCCTTCAGCACTTTTATTTATTTGGTGCCATGGTTATAGGCATAATTGTATGGTCATGTGCCCAAGCTCCAGCCATTCCATGTCTTATATGTACAACACCTGGAAGGTGTAAAACACTCGACTGATCATCGCAGTTACCCAGACAGGTAACTACACGAGCGTTAGCGTCATCCTGTGGGTGTGAAACCAAGGCTCTAAAGAGGCTGAGCACACTGTTTTCAACAGCGCAGCCTGTGAGCTACCTTTCCCTTGGTTCCCATGACAACTTATGGTACAAGGCAATGTGAGAAACTACAGGGACTCTTAAACAACATGGGTTTGAACTACGCAGGTCCATACATACACACATTTTCTTCAGCCTCTGCCACCCCGTAAGGATACCAACCCCTCCTCTTTCTCCTCCTCCTCAGCCTGCTCAAAGTGCAGACAAGGAGAATGAAGATCTTTATGATGATCCACTTCCACTTAATGAATAGTAAATATATTTTCTTTTCCTTATGATTTTCTTAATAGCATTTTTTCTCTAGCTAACTTTATTACAAGAATATATTATATAGTCCACATAACATACAAAATATGTGTTAATCAGCTGTTTATGTTATCAGTAAGGCTCTTATTAGTAGATAATAAGAAGTCAAAAGTTAGACACAGATTTCCGGCTGACAGGGGGTCAGCACCCCATCGACTGTCTTGTTCAAGGGTCAACTGTACAGTCAACTACAAAAATCCAGTCTTTGGCTTTTACTGTCTAACATTCGCTCAAAATTTAGGGTGCTAAGTACATCTTTCCAAGTAATGCAAAAGAGATGAAGGGCCCTGCTGTTAACCCACGTGCCAGGAATACCAGCATCTTCTTCCTCCCCACCGTGAGTCCTGCTAAGGACAGCCTTGGCCTTAGCAGTCCTGGAGGAAGAGCCCTCTCCTGTGAAGCCGTCCCTACCTGCCACCAGCCACACCTGATTGGATCCTGGTACAAATGGAGCAAATTGGACTCTTTCGCACAAATTTGATGTTAAAATACAGAGACTGAGGCCACAAGAACTGTGAAGTCCTAGTCGATTCTCATTACTCAGGGATCCTGTATTTGCAAATCCTCCTAAAATTTATTTGTAGCCCCCAAATCGACACTCAGGGCAGTTTCTTGATTATATGAGGATGCACACATGGCAACAAAACTTAGTCAATGGATGCCCACACCCCTACCTGGGCTCGAATTAGGTCACACTCCCGTTTCAGTTCTCATACTATAAATAAGTGTGTTTTTTACAGTCTACTTAGTGTCACATTTTTTGCACTTTTGTGGCTTTTTTCTTTTCTTTTCTTTTTTTCATGGTGATTTCACTGTTTAAAATGGCCTCCAAGTGCAGTGCTGAAGAGCTGTCTAATGGTCCTAAGTGCAAGAAGCCTGTGATGTGCCTAACGGAGAAAGTATGTGTTAGAGAAGCGTCACTCAGACGTAGTTACAGTGTTGTTGGCCATGAGTTCAATGTTAATGAATCAACAATATGTATTAAAGGAGATGGTGTTAAACAAAAACACAAGCACAACAAGTCTATTATTGATCAGTTGATGAAATGTGATGAGAGGCTCATGGCAACCTAGCCCTCTACTTTCCCTGTAAGCAATTGGTTTAGTGTTTGATAATTTAATGTTCATGGAAACTTTATACAACATAACCGCTGTGAATAATGAAAATGGACTATAAACTAGACAAGCCAGGTAGAAGCAAGGAAGCTTGGCTCACAGAGAGTGTTAAGGTATACATGCTCACATTCGTAGGTGTAGGTGGCTGGAGACTAGAGCCTGGGGAGAGGTAAGCGTGGATAGAAAAACTTTCTCATCACCTTCCTACTCCCATGCAGCCCAGCTATGCTTTTGGCAGCTGGTTTTGGTGAGATTCCCCATCTCCAACAGCAAATCTGCATACATCCAAGCAAGCTCCAATGCTTCTCTATTCCTTGAGTGTACATTTCAACTGACTAAAACTACCCCAACATTACCAGTAAACACCTCATAAGATGCATAAATTCATTCATGCATGAAAAGAAAATGTCTATCAGATTATAGCAATATTCTTATCTTGAGCACTAATAAAATGGAAGAGAAATTTAGCAGATAAAGTTTTAAATCCTGATCAACCACATACTCACGTGTATTCCTGTGCTCTGGAATTTCTAGTTACCTTTATTTCCTTGGAGTAACTTCTATTTAATACTTTTCTTTAAAAAAAAAAGGTATAAAAAGCATTTATTTAAAAGTTTCTCTATAGCTTTCCACTAAAGAAATATCATCTCTCTTTCATGCTTGATCTTGGCTAAAGAACTGACGAGTTGGTTCCCTCAGGCAAAGCATGTTGATTTGGAGAGTCAAAGGTCACCTGACATCAGAGCTAATCAATAACCTTTTGATTCGATGGTTTTACAACAAATACAAACTTATACTGCTTTGCAGAGCTATTTTCATTTCTTTGCTCTTTAGGATAATTTGTACCTAGTGCTCAAGATCAAAGCAAAGCAGAAAAGGTTCAGAAGGAATCTCACATGCTTCTTCATTTATTTACCTGCTACAATTAAAGAAGTAATAATTTCTACAATTTATAGAATGACTACTCTTCACATACATTATTGACAGTGTGCTCGACAATTCTGCAAGGCCGTTGTCATGGACACCATTTTAGACAGAAGGAAACTGAGGTTTCACAGATTAAGAGTGGACTAAAGTCTCACGTAGAGGCAAAGCTGGGATTAGAACTTGTATCTGTTTAGCTTCAGAGTTGCACTGTTTTCACTTGGCTATGTTAATTCACCAAGAAGATGGATCAAGGAAATACAGGGAACATAGTTTCCACAAACTGAAAGATAAAAAACATATAACATTTCACACACTTGCACAAAGATTTCACAATTCAACACAATCTGTGATATCTATCCTAAGGACTGGCACAGAACACAGTAAACTGACCTACCCATTCTCAGTGACACTTGTCATCTAGTGACATATAGTATTGCCATCCTAATAGCAGGAGGCCCAAAGCCCATGCCATGGACACTCTTGAGCTGCAGTTGGCCGGGCCTGAGCCTGGTGACAAAGGGCATCTTCACCACCCACTAGCTTTCCTCTCCCTTGAAGATGGGCTGGTCTCCGCAAGATAATTGCTTTTATGGATGTGAAAAGATAAGTCTGGAACATCCAGTTTCACAACACTTAACTTGTAGTTGGCTGAATTGTAGTAAATAGGGTAAATCTTACTTGTTTTCAAGAATAAATACATTGTACTTTATACACACCCAAAAGTGCGTGGCTTGAATTATATGCAAAGTGCAGGCACTAGAGCATATACACCTGGAAATATTTGACCCCACAGTAAATTTAACATATTTGGTTCAGAGCATTTCTATAACAAATATATGAAGTGTTTATGTAACCCATCGATTTCTATTACAGCATCAATAAAACCCAACAAATGGCAAAGTTTTTGATACAGCCTAACCGATATCCATGCATGATATCTATTCATGGTATCTATTCAGCCCAGTGCTTTTTGGAAGTTCTTCTCTGTCTTCAGTTTCATGAATTGCATGTATGTTTGGTGATCAATGAGTAGACAAGATAAATGATATCATTCTACAAGGAAAAAAAAAGCAAATGAGATCAAATACATGCATGTAAGTTCTAACAATAAAGCTATAAGGTGGTTTCTTCAAATTTGACTTGCAACCACAGACATTCACTCAACTGTAAAAATACTTCTTACAAAATATGTGACTAATCGCCCTTACTCACTCCTCCTTGCGAGTGCACATCAGGTCCAAAACATCGTCTTCCCTCTCTTCAGAAATGGATAATACCTGTTCTTGTCATAAGACTTGAGCCCCGAAGACAAGCCGCCACGCTGCCTTGCTCAGATTTCTTCCTCTGGGAAGATGAAGTTGCCTTTGGCAGAGGATGAAGGTACCATCCCCCAGAGTCTTAGGAATTTCTGTGGAGTCCCCAAATAGCCACTTCACTCTTTCCTTCATCTTTTAACAAAATAAAATGTCCTAAAGCAATTGTGCCAATAGTTTTCTAAAATTGCTCTGACTGAGATTTGATGTTTAGCCTCTGAACTTGATATTGCAAAACCTCATTTGCTAATACAGCTCAACCCTCTGCTGCTAACTATCCACACCAATTCCTACTGCCCCCAGGCAAGAAAGAGCTGCTTTACAAAATAAGCAGTTTCTAACACGAAGACAACTGCTATGTGCACACACTGCGTACCACCTCCCACTTCAGCCTGAAAAGATCGTGGCCATTTCTTTCCTCCATTTCTCTTCTCTTACTTTTTTTTCTTAACCCCAATATATCTGCCTAATCGTCTTTCAGGAAAAGGGCGGATGCACACATGTTGGGGCGCTCGGGCCACGGCAGCTGAGCTGGCCACGTGGAACCATCCTCTCCGTACTGTGGCTCTGTCCCCTCCACAGTTTGGACTGAGTTTGGACCACGCGTATTCCACGCACAGTAATATATTTTGGCTGAGTGACTGTGTGAATTACAACATTTGGGATTGTTCCCAAATTGTCCAAAAACGAGAAAGTGTGAAAATTTGTGGCTGAAAAATAAGTAAATAGTTTGAAGCAAACCCTATTTATTGCTTTGGTTTTATGGAGGCAGATAAAGTGGGATGATTATTTACAACTTCACTAAACAGGGAGACCTCAAAGAAAGTGATGGGCAAAGTTAGCTCTGCCAAAGCCAAATTTTCAGTTCCAGGGAAACGAAGGCTTTTTAAGATGAAAATTATAGTTGAATCATTGTACTTCAATTCATGCATTTATTTGTTTTAACTTCTTCATTTGTGAAATACAATCCCACCTTCCTACTTAATGGCATTATAAAATCATCAGTGAAACATGGAAACTTTGAATTATCTGTGCACATCTTGTATCTGCAGTAAATAATGGAGGAAGGAGAGGTGGAAATCTGAAAGCAGCCATAGGCTAGTGGAACCAGAAGCCATAATCACTAGGTGTTTGTGAGGAACGAATCATCCTGTAGACAACTTGATTGCTTTTTTTGACAGAATTACAAGATTTACAGGTGAAAGCAATGTAGTTGATGTAATATGTCTAGAATAATGATTGTAATACACTAGATACAGTTTTGCACAAAAATCCCACTTGCAAAATACATTTGTGTACAATAGGACTGTCACCAGAACAAAAACCAAGGAAAGACCTCCAATGAGTGAGTCAAAACAGATTGTACTGTCTCCTTGGTCCATACTTTCAACCCTGGCTTATGACAACAACAAATAATCTTTGATTTAGAGTTCAAAACTGTTTAAAAACTAACCATCACAAGATGCATGTTGGTCTTGTTGAATATCTAAAATTTCATAAACTGTGCAAAGAAAACTGGATCAACCACAGCTTCATGAGCAAAAGCTAAAAGTCGTGATATAAAAAAACACAGTGCATCCTGCCTGAGTTATGAATCAGCACAGTCTAATTGATGTGCTGGAAGCATTCACTAAAAAGTGACTCACAGTGACATGTAGTGCATATGGCATTGCACAGGAGGAAGTAACACAGTTTCAGAGTAAGGAAAGATGTAGGAAGGAAACCTGACTCTAAGTCAATTATCTGTTGACAGGTCTAAGTTGCAGTGAGTATGTGTGAGGGGGTGAAAGGTGAGTTCACGGATCCCTCTCCCCTGCAGTACAGACCCTCATCGTAACATTCTCATGCAAGCGAAGTGTAAACACAGAACCAAACAAAAACACCATACCTCAACAGCGACGTCCCCTACTAAAGAAAATGGAACAGTGTGTTCAAAGTTCAGAGAAAGAATAATCTTCAATTTAGAATTCTAAAATCAGTCAACTTAGCAAGTGCAAGGGACGAGTAAGCATATTTTGAGACATGTGGGGGCCTGGGGATAGAATTCAACACAAATGGGGAAAAAAGTAAAATACGTATCTCCAATTAAAAGGGTTATATAAGAAAGGAAATGCAGTGCTAGTATACTACCTGGCTCTGCAAGGAACAACGTGCATGTCCTAACAGTGTTCCTGTCTGTGGAAACATTGTGATAGGAGGTGTGGGTGCAGGTGTGGCAGAGGTGAGGAGTTGCTAGTGGGAGCTCATTCATCAAAACAGAAAGGAAGCAGATCGTGCTTAAAATGAATAAGTGATGAATCAAGATTATAAATACATGGAGGAGGTAAAAACGACAATAATAGCAAAAGGAGGAAACATCTACAAAGACTGAAAGTCATGGCCCCAGGGAGGGGAATTGAGGGCTGGGGAGCGGTCAGCCAGTGGAAGTTGCTGCGTTTGTCATATGCCTTTACTTCTCTTCTGTTTTATTTAAATGTGCATGTGGTTTTTGGATAAAAATAAATATTTAAAACAAACATAATGGCCTAACTCAGAAAGAATGCGAAAAGAGAGAGAGAGAGAGACAGAGGCAGAGACAAAGAGAGATGGAGAGAGAGCCAGCAGTAAAACACCCCACGTGTGTCTCGACATTGTCGGGAACGGAGGGTTTCAGCACCGTGGGCCTGGGTGCAACACAGTCTCCCAGACCGTTAAGTACAGACTCAGCCTTAAGACTGGTTGATTCTAACAGACAAAGAAGGTGGAACCAACGAGGTCTTCGAGCTCTGGATCCTGGACTACTGGGAAAATATTTGTCCCTGGGGTTTTAAATAGATAGATCTGTTTTCCTAGAAATAATACCGCTCATGAGCGACTAGTGAAAATAAAAACTAATTATAATCATGTCACATATATGGGCACTTTTGCTGTATGCCAGATAGTGACGAGAGCACCTCACACAAATTGATGCCTCAAGCCTCACAGCAGGCCCTGAGGTAGGTTTTGGGGTCATCCCCTGTGCAGTGGGAGCTGGTGGTCCCCACACACACTGCTGGATGCCATGACTGCTAATGACTCATAGGTATTCCCTGTCTCCCAACTGCCCTTGACAAAACAGAAGCCACTTTTACTGGGAGGCTATTTCCATACACCGCAGCCCTCACAAGAGGCAGCCACCAGCCTGCAGCCAACTAACACAAGGGCACAGAGACCAGTCTCTGCCTCAAGCTGGGAGCAACTTCCTACAGCATCTTGGCCTCTAGAGCTCCCCATGGAGTGAGGCAGAATGTAGACTCCAGGAGAGACCACACCTCCCCAGCCTGTTTGTTTCCCTCCTTCTCTTTCTTCTGGGTGCTCTCCCTCAGTAGACCCAAGCCCACCCTATGCTCTGCTCCCACCAAACCTGACTTAAAATGGAGTTTACAGATGAGGAAACTGAGGCACCAAAAGTGCAGCAACTTGTGTTAGGGCCATAACTCTGAAGTGACAGAGTCAGAATGAAACCCAGGCTGTCCGTGTAAGAGCCAACCTGAGAGCTGCTGAGAGCTGAGTGAGAATGGGGGAGGCAGGGAGAGGGATGCAGAGTGCAGGTGGGGTCTTGTTCCCAGTCCCGTCAGTCCTGAGCCCCTACTGCAACCTGCCCTTCAGGTGGGCCAAACGCATTAGGCCATAAACTGTCACTTGGCTACATATGGTCCAATTGAGTTTCTGTCACTTGCAACAGAGAATCCTAAGACAACATCTTTGACATAAAATAGGTAAGTTTGGGGGCAGGGGAGACCATTATCTTGTTTTAGAGACAAGATTATGAGTTTGTTTTAGAGACAAGATAATGAGTTTGTTCCTAGACACATTTAGGTGGAGACACTCAAGGAATTAATAAATTTGTACAATAGTCCTTTGTTGAGAGAAGGAATCGATGATGTGAAAGGGAATTTAATCGCAGGGTGGACACTGAGGCTTTGCACAGAAATGAGGACATGGGGGGTTATTCCTGGGGTGTTGTTCAGGCTGGCGTTTATTAGGTCTCCCAGGTTCAATAGATAAAGACAGAGGATGCTCAGTTAAATAGAAATTTCTTATAAGCAGTGAACGATTTAAGCATAGGTTTATCCCATACAATATTTGGGACAAACTACACTAAAATTTTCTCCATAGTTTATCTAAATTTAAAATCTCACTGGGTATCTTGTATTTTTTTTTTTAGAAACTCTATTAGTTAGACACCTTTGTAAGTTAAATAGTAGTTGAATTTCTGAGGCCACTAGATACCACTATTCTTTTTTAACTTTTTTTGTAAAAAAAAAAAAATGCTTTTCTAAAATGTTATGCACATACAAAATGAGCATAGAATGTACATAGGTTATGAACGGCAGTGACGGAATGGGCACCTCTGTACTCACTGCCCAGCACTTTAAGGACAAGAGCACTCGCCAGAGCATCTGAAGCCTCGACCGCCTTCCCCATCTCATTATCGATTCCTCCCACAAAATCAAACCCCATCTTAAATTACCTGCTTAGCAGTCTCTTAGTTTTCATCAGTTTTGAAATTTAACACCTGTACGTAATACTGCCTAGAGCATGCATACGGTACGGGGGTATACACACAGTACAGGGCGTAACACTGAAACCAGCACAGCCACAACCCAGGCTGAGAATCGGTTCATGTCAGCGCCCGGGAGTTGTCAGTGAATTCTTCCCCCATAGCTTTCAGCTCCCTCCTCCTACAGAAAGCCACCATCTAGAGACTTCTAATGCACATTGTTTTCTTAGCTTACCATCTTTGTATATATTGCTCGCTGACATAATTTAATTTCACCTGTTATGAAATTTATATAAACTCAATCATTTAAAGTATATATTCCATATTAATGTGCTAGGGCTGTCATAATAAAGTAGAACAGATTGAGTGGCTTAAACAACAGAAATGTATTTTCTTATAATTCTGGAGGCTGGAAGTCCAAGATCAAGGTGGCAGCAGGTTTGTTTTCTCCGAAGGCTTCCAGCCTTGGCTTGCTGGCGACCAGCTTCTCGCTACATACTCATGTGGTCCCCCTCTGTGTGGGCACATGCCTGTCCTAATCTCTTCTTATAAGGACAAGGACACCAGTCATATTGGATTAGGGCCCCACTCCTTTGACCTCACTTAATCTTATTTACCTCTTCAAAGACTCTAACTCCAAATACAATAGTCCCCTCTTACCTGAAGGGGATGTGCTGTAAAACCCCCAGAGGATGCCTGAAACCACAGATGGTACCAACCCCTATTCATAATATGGTTTTTCCTATACGTACATATCTAATATAAAGTTTAATTTATAAATTAGGCACAGTAAGAGATTAACAACAATAACTAATAATAAAATTGAACAATGATAACAATATACTGAAATAAAAGTTAAGTGAATATGGTCTCTCTCTCTCTCTCTCTCCCACTCTTTCTCTCAAAATGTCTTATTGTACTGTATTCAGCAATTTTTCAACCATGGTTGACTGTGGGTAACTGAAACCACAGAAAACAAAACCGTGGGTAAGAGTGACAGTCACATTGGAGGTTAGAGCTTTAACATATGAATCTAGGAGGAAAATTCAGTCCATAACATAACCTTTTGTGACATGTTCCCTACCCCAAATGATATTTGCAAAGTTGATCCATTTTGTAGTTACACAACAAACAGTTGTAGTTTGTTCATTTTTGTCGCTATACAGAATTTCATTATACATATTCAAATAAATTTACTGTATCTATTTTCTTAGGTAGACATCTGAGTTATTTTTAAATTTTCTTTTATTAAAAATTACTGCTTTGTATGCTTTTTTCAGTGTGTATTCTCATGCACAAATGCAATAGTTTTCTGGATATATATTTAAGAGTGGAACTGCTTAGTCAGAGGTATGGATATCTTCAAATACATTTAGATAATGACAAATTGTTTTCCAGTGTTGGTTTAACATCCCACCCACATTGAGTGAGACCCTCTGCCCCACACCCTCACTAATAATATTGCCTCTGACTTCTTTTTATTTTTTTGCCAATTTGATGGGTAATTGTTTCTCATTTTGGTTTTAATTTGCACTTACCTGATTAATTATGAGGACAAGTCTATTTTAATATGATTACTAGCCACTTGGACATGTGTTTGGGAAGTGTCTTCTAGGATTTTTGCCCATTTGTCTATCGGTTCACCTGCTGTGTTTTGCTTTTCTTATTGATGAATGTGTTCTGGCCCTAGTCTTTTGTTGATTAGCTATATTACAAATATCTTCTATTAGAGTATGACTTATCTGTTCACTTTCTCAATGCAGGTTGAGTGCCCGTTATCCAAAATGCTTGCAACCAGAAGTGTTTTGGATTTCAGATTTCGGAATATACCTGCATACGTAATAAGGTATTAATATCTTGGCAATGGGACCAAAGTCTAAACACTAATTCATTTGTGTTTTATACACACCTTATACACAAAGTCTGAGGATAATTTTATACAATATTTTTAATTATTTTGGACATGAAACAAAGTTTGCGTACATTGAACGATCAAAAAGCAAAAATGTCACTATCTCAGTCACCCATGGGGATAGTCTGTGATTGTGTGACATCACCCCATTCCTGACTCTGAATTTATATGCTACTGATAAGCAGTCATTTTCTTACACTTATTCACCCATAAGTACTTCACAGTAAAAAAAAAAAACCCTAACATACCATTAATGCAGCGAAGAAATAATGTGCTCACGGAAACCAAGTGGTTCTGTAGCATCTGTGTTAAACGTCAGCAACAACAAACAATGGCACACTTTCAGCCCCCACTAGGATGTCGTGTTTTGATTAAAAGGTTACTGTACACTGTATTTTATTTTTTAGGTGAAAAGAAACATCAGAAGCAGTTGAGGGACTAGGAAGCACATCCTCTAGGGAGGAAGATGCATTTTGCTGGATGGATTTTTAAGAGGTTTCCTCCAGAGTCAGCTGCCTCGTTAACAGTGGTTTGTCTCAGAAGAAGTCTCTCTTTGATTTTACAAACTGATATGATTTTTTGTTCTCTTATGAATGTACCCTGCTCTGCTCCTCCTTCAATAAATAAGCTCATCACACACTCTCATCACGTTGTCTATAGGCACTTTTTTTGCAGTGTTAACAATGTCATCTTCATCACCTCTATTATCACAATCACCTTGATTTGGCACCATTTGAGCTATTTCACCATGAGAAAATGAGTGAAGGCCTGGAACCTCATTACTGATCTTAAAAACTTCTTTGATATCCACTTCTTCCAGCCTCCTGCAGATTCTGAAGGTATACTTTTTTGCATGCGTAAGGAGGTCAGATGACATTTTTTTCTCACTTGACATATGGAATCCTTCAAAGCCACCACCTTGTTCGTCATCATTGAACAGTCACAGACCAGAGTTTGTGGCAGACGTGCATAACTGTGCCTTCAGTCCTTGTGCTCTGAGCATTGACAACGGCATGTACATCATTCTTTATGCTGAAGTTTTGAAAACCTGCTACACCCACTCCTCTGCTCACTGCTGCTAGCATGCTGTTCAAGAAAGTGTTTTTATATTAACTCTTCATTGATCTAAGGATACAATGGTAACATGGCCGGAAAAATGAAGTCACGTTAGGGGAAAGTACATGGCACAAACATTATTTTTGATGAGGACTGCAGCTGGAAGATGGGCAGAACAGTTGTCAAGGAATGGCAAAATCTTTCAGCCAACATCCAATCCAGCTTCCCTGCAGTGAGCATAAACAGCTGAGACAAAATGTTTGCAAAATCAATCCGAAAAGGCGTCCCTGGTGATCCATGGCTTTTTGTTAGAATAATAAGGGACCGGTAAGAAAGTCAATCCTTGAAAATAGCAAGGACGCAAGCTTTGCCTACCCCAGCAAGTTTACACTTAGGAGTGCCTGCTGCATTGGCACACGGAGCACGGTTGTTCCATCCTTGGCGTCCTGAACTCCTGGAGGGGCTGTCCCGTCAGCCACAGTCAGGGTCTTTCTGGGGCAATGTTCCCAAATAGTGATGTTTCAACAGCAATACAGACTTGTTCTAGCATCATATTTTCATCCCTTTTTTTAATTTTTAAAATGAACCATTTATTAAATCAGACTGTCATTCTTAACAGTTATGTAAGTTACATGTATGTTTAAGTCAAGTAATTCACATGGAAAGTTTTTAAACTCCTATAGGCAAGCAAATGGGAAGAGGGTGCTCCTAAACATTCAAATGAGGCAAGTATTTACAAAACCATAAAACAATAATTTTTTAAAAAATCGAGCCTTCCTTTAAGAGAATTCAACACTACAAGTGATGACCTTGGAAACTCATCAATGAATTTCTTCACTGCTTCATGATCCATAGACGCTTTATCACCAAAAAGCTTTAAAAATTTAAAGTCATGTCTTTCCTTAAATTTCTGCAACCAGCCTGTTGAATATTCATCGTTCCCTTCGACCTGCAGGTCGTCATGATAGATCCTCGCTTATTTCATGATCAGTGTATCATTAAGTGCACGTGTTCACCACGATGCTGACGGAGCAAATCTTTCAATACACAATAGAGATCTTCATTTTTCGCCTCATGCCATGTTTTCTTAATTTTTCATTAACTTATGTTTATCATTTTCAGCACAGAACTTCAACAGGTCATCCTTTCTTCAGGTCATCCATGGCGGTCATTCCAACACCATGCTCTTCTGAAAGATATTTCACACTCACACCGCTGTTTGGTTTCTCGAACAGCCCAAAATTCTGTGCTATACGGAAACATGAATGCTTCCTCTTTTTTCTGTCACCGTTACCCACAGTGGGATCTGCATGCCTCTTTGACATTTTCAACAGTAGCTTTACATCAGAGAGCAGAGAATAAGCAAAAAAAAAAAAAAAAAAATGCAGTGAGGAAGACACGTGGGTCTTGGCCCCACATATGTGGGCATCGTGGGAAACATGCCATCAGCATGCCCAGGCTGCACACGTGCCATTTTGCCACCTTTCGTGGACGTGCTTGCATAGACGAGCCTGATCCTGTGTGGAAAGTATATATCACAGCAGAAGGGGCCTAGGAGGGTCTTTTTTTTCCCCTTGAGGATGCTGAATAAAGTGCTGTGTATCTGTATGTTGACTGCACCCTGTCACACGAAGCCAGGTGTGGAATTTTCCACTTGTGGTATTATGTCCAAAATGAGTAGAAAAAATTTTGTCTTTTCTTTGATCTTAGATACTCTATCTGGAATATCTTCCTTTCTGCTTAAAGTATATCTTTTAGAATTTCTCTTAATTTGGGTATTCTGGCATCAAACTCCCTCACCATTTGTTTTTCTAAAAATAAATTTATTTTTCTTTATTATTTTAAGATATTTTATTGGATCAGAGATCTAGACTGACAGCACTTTTTTCTGGAGCACTGACATTATCCCACTGCCATTCTCCTAATAGTGTTACTCTTAAGATAACAGAGACAATTCTGTTATTCCTTTGGGTATATGATTTGAACCTGGAATCTAAAGCAAGTGGTTTTATACTGCCCTTTTCACAGGGTATTGCTATTCTGAGCCTCAGGTCATGCGAGGCAAGCAATGTTACACCTTGGCTCTGTAAGGACCCTTCATCTAATCTCAAACCCCTGTACTGACGTTGGAGCCGTGCACCTGCCCGGTGTCCGGACATCTCTGGCTCTATGCACTTCCATATTCGGCACCGGTTCACCTGGTTACTGCCGTATCTTTTTAGCACTGGCTTTCATTCTAGAATCTTCAAGGTTTCCTTTTTTTTTCTTGGAGCTTGGCTATGTATTTAATTTCTGTGCTTCCTATACTTTTACTTCCCTACATTTTTTACTAGATTTTACGTATCTAGGTATTTGCAGAAGGAGTGCTCTATGTTAACTTTGCCAAACACATGATGCTAGAACTAGAAGACCCAGTGCTGGCAATCTTTGTCTAACTTGTACTTAAATTTTTTCGGAGCATAGCAATATGAAAAGCTTCCCAGTTAATTCAGTGACACTTACATAAACCTGTTAAATTTTTTAAAATTGTACTCATGAAAAAAGGAGAAACTACTGGCCAATTTCTCCTTATCAATAGAGATTTTTTTCTTAGCAAATTTAGTCCAGTAACATGGCCAATGAATAAAACAGCATTATCAAGTAGAATTTATTCCAAGAATATAAGAATAGTTTACTATTAGAGAACATGTTAATACTATTCAACACATTTCAAAGAATAATGACTTTATAATTATGGGATAATATTAATTTTTAAAATTAGGATATTAAAAGTCCATGAAGAATAGTTACATTTTTGTGTCCAAACTATATGTATCTATATACAAAAAAAGCCATGATAAAAAAGTCAAATTGTTATAGTGTCTTTTTCTTAGTGACAAGACTACAAGTGATTTCTGTTTTCTATTGTATTTTCATATGTTTTCCAAATTTCCTGCAATAAAGTAGGCATTACTTTTAATATCAGAAAATGCTGATATGATAATAAAGCCTAACTCAGCTGTTATCCAGGCAAATCTAACATCTCCCTCTGGCAGGGGGGAACCCTCATGACTGCCCCCTCTTCGAATCTGGTTCCCTTGACAATTTTCACAAAAAGACCTTTCGGGATAAGTACTGTCACACCCGAACATCATGATCTCTTACAAACTCATTTTATTTTTCAAATACTTTCAAATACTTTCACCATCATTCATAATGTCTATCAAATTAAATGCTCTCATTTTAAATGTCAATTTCTCCATTCCCGACATTAAGATATTCCTATCTAATAGAACATAGAAGATCTTTATTCTTTCTCAATTTCTGTAGCCCTGAAATCTCACTACACAGTTCAGTATTAGATTAAATAATAATCTATAATCTTTCCTAGTTATTCAATACATGTTAATCCTGTCTCCAAAACCACTTTGTGCATATAAAAAAGCACAAACTTTTTCATTGTTCTCATTTATCATTTATTTAGTTATTTTGCATCTCAGTGACTAGCACATTCTGTAATTCAGGATACAAAACCGGTAAAACAGGTGGTAACACCAGCTTGTTGGCTATCAGTGAGGAAACAGGACTTTTAAGGAAATAAATTTTTAAAAAATTAAAAACCCATCATCTGGCCTTCCACTATAGTACGATGATCAGCAAAAATAAGTTTTAAGAGAGAAATACACCACATAACTGTGTGTCCCTTCAATAAAATTAAACAGACTTTCTGAAAATCGAAATGTAAATAAAGCATTACCACTTTTTCACTTTGGGTTTTAGAAGAGTTTGGGAGAGAGATAATAACAGAGAAATGAAAGTCTATTGAACAACAGAAGTGCAGACCTGAAGAAGAAATAAGAAAGTAAAGACCATGGTGTCATCTACGTAGTAGGTTGACAATGAATGTTTGAGTAAATGTGTAAACCGAGGGTCCAGTCCATTCTTTAGAAGAACTTTACAACCCAAATAGATTGTAATTTGGATTTTCTTCTATTGAGTTATCTGATTACGTGCTTTAGTTATTCAACTCATCCTGTATGTTTGGGCCACCTAAGCTGTACCCCAAATAAAGACTGGACACTGAGACTGGGTTTTTCTATGAGCCTGAGGCTCAATGAATTAAATGTTGGAGTTTCTATGTTCACGAGTGGCTAACGTCAATACCCGTGACCTTCCTGTTCACATCACACCCAAGTACCCACCGTCACCAAGCTCCGCACTGCTCCCGAGCCCCATCTCTCGCGCTCGCCCACTCGCTAATAAGATGAAACCTCGTGTCTAAAATTCCCCATAAGTTTTCTCTTTCTTCCATTGCTTTTATTCTGCTAAATCACATTAACAGTACAGCACAAAATAAAAATCACAGCACTAAAATCAAAGAGCTGGAAACAAACTGACCTAATATATAAGCAAAAGATGTGATTTCATAAGTTAAAAGAAAAATCCTAAAAAATCACTTCAAATTGTGTCACTTACCCTGAATTTCATTTTTCTTCTTCCTATATATATTTTTTCCAGTTTGTTGAAAGTCAGTGGTAGAATCTTTGCAGTATAATTGGACGAGATGTGTGCAGTTCTTCCCTTGTGGATTAAATTCTCTGTTCTAAGGCACCAAAACTAGTTGTGGTGCCTCCTTCAATGTCCAGACTATTGCACTCATAGTGCAGGGGTGGTACATTCTCCAGCAACTGCAGGGTGCCCCACATTGCTAATGGAGAATCCTCAAAAACTAGGGGAAAAGCAAGGAGTCCTTCATCAGCCCCTCGGTGAGTTCGTATCAAAAATGTCTATAGTTTTCTTTTCTAATCTGTTTGCAGTGCTTTTCAGGCACTTACCATCCTTCAGGAATGGGATAAATCAATGTCTCCCCAACTTGGTCACCTGTGTAGCATCCCATAATTTTTGCCACGTCCACATGACACTCAAACTATTATTTACTTAATATGTTTCTTTCTATCTTTCAGGTTTTATTTAAGGTTGATTTAAATCGAGTCTCCACATTCAAGCTGTCTTGCCATTTGGCATTATCACTTACCATAAATAGAAGGTAGCAATATAAATCAAAGCATAACCAGCAACCCCAGCAGCACCTAGAGTCACCTGGCAAGTCACACAGTGTGTCCGAAGAGTAGTTTCCATGGTCACAGGAAAATGGCTAAAGAAATCATCCAAAAGGACAAATTAATATTGCTGTCAAACACCTCCACTTCTTGCTCACATCACCCCTTTCTAATGCTCTTCCCACCATGGAGATTAAGTGAGAATGTACTTATGCCCAATAAGTATAAGAAACACCAAAGGCCATAAAGTTTTGAATATTATTAATACTATTCTTTTCTCATCACAACAGGAAAAACCATTAAATATCAATGATATTTTTCTTCTAATCTTTAAAATTCAGTCATACCATGAGTACATACCACTTTTAATATAGTGTTAGTTCACATAAGTATTTTCACTTAGTAACATTACATACATATATAGTGTTTTCATATATTTTATGTGCTAAATTTTGCACACATTCTGATACAATTGAATATTTGGTTCGTCTCTGCTCCTCCCTTCCTCCGTCTCTTCCCTCCTTTCTTTCTAACCAAGGCCTACTTATCACTCTTTTGAAAACTGAATAACTGAGGCAGAAAGGTTAAATGGTGGCTGACTTGCAATTTACTATGAGTTACACTCACAAAAATCACATGAAATGCCGGCTCAAAATGGAACCATTAGCCCAGGAGACATTAGGTTACCTAGACCGTAAATGAGAAAAGTGTTCAAAAATCAATTTAATTGTGGAGAAGAGTAAATCATTGTTTCCAATGGAAGCCCCATTTCCCGAACGTTAACCAAATGGACTAATATTTAATTAGTTTGGTACTTCCTAAACAAAATGGTGTGCTTAGGTAAATTAAGATGAACTCACACTGGATTACAGTGGGCCTTAAATCCCAGTGTCCTTATGAGGAGAGGAGGGGACACAGAGAGACATACAGAGGGAAGACGACGTGAAGGTGGAGGCAGAGACTGGAGCAATGCCTCTGCAAGCCCGGAATGCCAGGGAATACCAGGAGACACCGGAAGTTGCGAAGAGGTAAGGTGGGATTCAACTCTCCCCTACGGC
The DNA here is from genome assembly GCA_963575035.1 of Avahi laniger. Classification (NCBI taxonomy): domain Eukaryota; kingdom Metazoa; phylum Chordata; class Mammalia; order Primates; family Indriidae; genus Avahi; species Avahi laniger. The sequence goes on from CAUYSK010012588.1 coordinate 48,167, forward strand.
CGTCAGAGGAGACATGGCCCTGATGCCACCTTGATTTCAGAATTCTGACCTTCAGAACTACAAAAAAAAAAAAAAAATGCATTTCTGTTGTTCTAAGCCACCTGGTTGTGGCCATTTGTTACAGCAGCTCTCAGAAACCAACATACACGATGTGGGTCCCAAATGAAGTGCTGCTGGTTGACAGCTTTACAAAGCTACCTGAAGACTGTGCAGAGAAGGTTGCCGAAGGAGCAGGAAGAAAGGAAAGACACTCACAGTGGTGCCCAAGAGAGATCTGAGGCACTGGCCCACCCTCTCATTTCAATGTTACCCTCTACTGCCCCGCAGCTTAAACCTGTCACTCGGCCAAGAGGGTTCCTTCCCCGTTCTCTAAAACCAGGTGCCTGTTCCACCAGACTTTGCTTGAGCGGCAAGCCCTCTCTCTACGATTCCAAATCTCACACAGGCCTCCCGGCCAAGTGAGGTTACGCAGCCTCCCAAAACATTTCACAGCTCGTTGAACTCCCACTGCCCTAAAACCATTATTCCCCCATATTACACAGGAAAACACTAGTCCAATGGTTTGCCCAAGGTCAGCAAGATTAGAATCTCACTTCTCTTGTCTCCATCAGGAGAGTGTGTAGGTAGCAAAAACATATTTTCTTGAGCAAGTTGTTTTCCAGGGACAGGAGTAACGATTGGGCTCCGGCTTCTCCCTTGATCGGAGGAAGGGAAATAGATCCACTTTGGCTGCCACATGTCTTTCGTGATACTAAATTATATTTCATTGTCACTGATTTCATTTGTAGCAGTAAAACTGATCCTCTGCTGTGCATGTGACTTGTCACTAGTTATGTACAATATTATTGATTTAGACATTGACCCTAATATTCACTAGGGCTCCTTTACCCTAATGGTTTGTTTAGCTTTATAAATTCATTATTTTGATAGTTTTGTTGTACTAATAAACTTTTCACGCCGAGTGAAAATGGAATTGCTGTAATTTCATTACCAAGCCCCAGCCCAGTGGACGGCATTGACTTGGGTGCAGCCTGCGATATCTGATAATATACGGTTATTGAGGAGCTGTATGCTTGGGTTTTGATTTACAATAATTTTATAGTCTGTTATTTGCAGAGTTTATAATGTTCCTGGCAGTTAAACACAAAGCCATAATTTACAAAGGGAAGATTTAGAGTCTCTAGCCTTTTCAATTTTGGACAGGATGGTTGCTGGAGCTACACAAACTCAGACATTATTGATTCACATGGAAGGTAAGTCTGCGGTTTTTATTTAGGTTTAAGCCCCGTCAAAGTCAATTATCGGAGGAAATTTCGTGAATTGCCAACTGTTATTTCATTTTTTCTCCATCTTTCTACAAAAGGGTTAATTGACCATTTACTTAGTTTATTTTTCACTGGCCTCAATCCTTTGAATCTCAGAGAAAGTGCCTTACTTGAGTTTTCTTACCAAAATACAACACTTACTGTCACCCTTTAATATGCATTGATATTGTCTTATGTGAAAATGCCTATGGAAGCCCTTGAAGTTTGGACTTGGGGGGGGGACAAGGACAACATACATAACCTAAACATCTGTACCCCCATAATATGCTGAAATAAAATTAAAAAATAAAAAAATAAAAATACTGCCATATAGAGTGGGAAATACTTGTCTAAGAAGTATTCTAAAAAAAAAGAAAATGCCTATGGGTCGTATTTTAAGGTATCTCCCCATTCATTTACTGGTGTTCTTTCAGAGAGTCTATTTGTCTTCATTTTTGATACTATTTAAATGTCACCTTTCATTCACACAATCTATACTTGAATCATCTTGTTCAAAACAACAATGAAATATTTTACTTTACAAACATTATTTAGCATATGGCATATGCCATGCCTGGTGCTTGCTGCCTGATCCTCGAGGGCACAAAGATTTAGAAATATAACCCCTGCCCTTGAAGAACTCACAGTCTAATGAGACAGCAAACATATAAGAAAATAATTAAAATTCATCATGTATCAGTTAGGAGTAGGTGCCAATAGTGGCTTATTAAAATAAAAATTCCCTATTGCCATCAAAGACTTTAGGGACTCACACTACTTCTAGTTCACCACTACTTCTAGTTCACCCCACAATCTCTAGGGTACATCCCCTTATCTCCATGTTCCAAAAGAGCTGCCAGAGCTCCAGTGATCACAAGTGCATTCCAGGCAGTAAGATGGAGGGAGAACTATGAAAAAATACTAAAAGGCATGCACAAGCTGTCTTTCAAGTAAGCTTCCTAGAAGTTGTTAGTCAACACATCTGCTTCTATCTCATCGACCAAAACTTATTCTGTGGACCACACTCGTCAAGTGTAATCTTTCCAATGGGCAGACACTGGCCCAGCTAAAAAATTAGGGATTCTATTTCTATTAAAAACAACGAATATACAATGAGGACAACCATCATGTTAAACTATATGACATTGCTGATATCTGACTTTTGATCTACAAAAGAGTCAGTTCCACATAGTCCACTCTAGGAGTGGTCTCTGCCCACTATAGCGTAACACGCCTCAGAAGGCAGGCTTGTGCATGCGGAGAGGATTAGTGAGTGAGCACTAACGCTGGAAGGTCTCAGGAGGCTTCAGAGAGGAGTTAATTTTGAAAGATGAGTTCCATTCACTAGACAGAGAGAAGGGAAGGGTGTACTCTGGGCATGGGGACGGATTTCTTGAACCGTGGATTGTGGCTGCTTGAGCACTGACAAGCATTTGGGCTGCCTGGGGTTTGGGCGCGTGGGGAGAAGTGGATAGAAAGACTGCTGGGACCAGCCTGGAGCCTTTGAGCTGCCACACCGTGGGGTGGGGACTTGGTCCTAGACCCCCAAGGGGTGTGACAATGGTATATTTATTTTTTTGGAAGATAACTCTAAAGAGGATGATAATGAAAATTGCATTTCCACTATTTTTTTTTTACCTTCCAGAAAGGGTCTATTTAAATATTTGTGAGTGGTGTTAAGTCTGCACACAAAGGCAGGTTGCCATTGCTGGTTTTATTCCAAGCCTGCTACTCTATCCCATTTTAGCGGAGGAAGAATGATACAAAGAGGGTTGGCCACCATCCCCTCTCTTCCACTCAAACACGAGATCCAGCCTGGCAGCAGAGACCATCTGTCCCCGGATGACTCTGGGCCGACAAGAGGCAATCCTTGTCAGGGAAGTCCTTACGCTGGAGAGAGTCTCTCTCCAGAAAGCCAAGCTCCTTGCTGTTTGGGAAGACAGCTAGGCCTGCAAGGATCTGATCATGTCTCTGTGTGAGAGCCTTGCACCGGGCAACGGAAAACTCAACATGGCAAATCTATCCTGTCATTTAGAGCTCAGCTTAAATGGCACCTCTCAGTCACTTGCCGCCACGTCACCATATTTTAAATTCTCTGCATAAGTCCTACTACTTTCTGCCGTTCCACTCATTTGTTTGCATGCTGAGCACTGTCCATCTCTCCCCACCAGACTGGAAGCTCCGTGCAAGTGGGACATCCACTGTCTGCCGTATGCCGAGCTGTGTCTGTGGCTCCCAGAATAGTGCTTGGCTCATAGTAACCATGGCAACACCCCCAAACTATAAGGCTTGCTTCCTGCCATTTTCCTAATCAATCCCGCTCATTGACTAAAGATTTTGCTGACGGAGTCCAAGTCCTCCTACCAACTAATCTTGCTCGCAGCCTGAAGGAATCCACGTCTGCGCACACAAGCCACCGGCATCACGACTGCTCATTTCTTTACCGCCGTCTCCACTTCCCTTTCTGCTTGTTAGCGCCTGGAACCGCTCTACTGCAAAAGTGACCTAAACTCCCTACCCTACCCCAATTTCCATCCACCAAATCTTCCTGGAAAATTATTCAGGGGGGATGAATCAAAATTTCCATTCTATCCGTGCCTGTGCTGAAGATATTGAATGATGCTAGAGAATATGTCACATTGGACTGGTACATTGGACCACTGGAAATCCATGGCCACACCCTCCACTGCACACGCAGCGCAGGCACACAAGCCCACGTCCCTTAGTCAGCTTCTCTGTCCCAGGCTAGACCACACCATCATCACCCACTGCAGCTGCACTGGTCTGCCTAAGCTCACGCCTGCCTCCGCCAGTCAACTTTCCAGACGGTAGTCACCTTTACTGAAATACAAGTATGACTGACTTAGAACTCTGTGGTGGCTTCCTGATGGGATTAAAATCCAACATTCTTAGTCTGGTTTATAAATTCTTTCAAGGTCTTGGGCCTAACTCTTCTAGCCTGTGATTTCATATCACTCTTTTTATTCCTATGTATGCTTTAAGCCATGTTGCATTTTTAAAACTGTCTTGAAACTGAGCCTCACACCATTTCAGATCGAAGACATTATGTGTGCCGCTCTTCCCTCTGCCCTGCCAGCTCCCCACCACCCGCCCAGCTCACTCCGTTCACCCTACGTCTATTAGGGACCTCGGTGATACGTTCCTACTGCACCGTTTACTCCTTAGTTACATTTATCACTTTGTGCATTGTTTGTTTAATCTCTAAGGTCTCTGCTATACTATGAGCTTGCAAGGTCCCTGTCTGGCTTCTGCTCTGCCCTCCCCCAGATCCTGGCACGGAGGTGGCCCAGGGGTGGCACATGGGCAGAAGCGAGCTGCAGGTTGGGGGCTGGTACTACCTTGAAGCCCAGTTTCCAAAACTGTGTGATTACCCTCAAAAATTTGTTGACAGCACTGTCTTCGGCGCCTGCCATTTCCATTTTGGCAGGAGGATACCATCCCCTTTGTCATGCAAATCTGAGGTAAGAGAGGGAGAACATACTTAAGCAGGAGGCTCCTCTGTAGGAAGAAGGCTCAATTGACTCTTCAACATGTTCTCTGAAACGTGCCCACTTGACCGCGTGAATCACGTGGGCTGCCTTGCACGGAGCTCTTAGTCCTCAGGGTTTGACGGCAACAACTTCCGACCCACTGACACACTCACAATGAAAAGCACCATTGTATAAAAAGTTTAAGGAGTTAATATCCTGGTGGATTTAAACCAGAGGTCTAGCGCAGATACAGAACTTCAGTGATTCGCAGCCTTATGCATTTTTAATATCCAAGACCACAGCAAATGCACCAGGAGAATGTTGCTAATGACACCATAATACATGCTCATAGGCTTCTTACAGAGTTGTTGTCATTTTAACCCCAGGACATAAAGTACAAATGATCTAATTGCTAACGCAGAACTTTTCAGCTAATCAAGACTCGATTTGTTAGGAAAAGAGAGAGAGAATAAGCTAAAGCTGTTTGTTATTTTGCACTTACAATGCGATGCCAACAGGTTTTTCCAAGAAATTCTGTAACTTCATCGATAATGTGTTCCCAGCATCAGAGTTAAGGAGCACAGAAGGTCAGGCCATTAACAGGGACACATGTGTCAGGCACAGTGCAAGTCTAGTGTTTGTTATTCTGTAGGTGACAGCCTAGAGACACGGCTCTTCCATTCCAAGAATCCAGTTTCCATGTAGATGGGAAGGAAGAGGACGTTCCCGGGGCCAGTGAGCAGGAGATGGGGACGTGAGCAGTGAAGGGGGACAGGTGTAAAGAGGTTGCCCGTGAGAAAGACACCTGAGCCCGGAGCACTGGAGACAGAATAAGCGGAGCCCGCCCGGTGTAAACAGGGTGACCGCGGGTGATGTTGAGCCACCAAGTTCACGCACAAGCTTTGGTGGCTTATTTAAGAGGGGAGAAAATGTTCTAGGTAGGGCGATCAGAGCTAGTTCCACAAATGAATGAAGGGACGAGAGTCCCTAGGAGCCTGGCCCCGCCTCCAGACGTGCCAGTGCGCTCTGCAACATCGGCTTTCTCTTGCCTGATTTGATTGCTTTGAGAAAGGTAATAAATATAATTGCTATACAACGATTTCTCCTTAATTGTTCTTTTCTGAAATCTGGTAGGTTTAAATGCACATTTGGGTTATAGCTACAGCTATATTGACCATCAGAACTAGACTTTTGGTCTAGTTTGGTCAAAATGTTCACTCCACCATCCTCATGATCAATATGGTCAAATCAAACTTCCAGGAATCTCCATCAATAGCAGGAATGACCAAAATGAGACCAGCCAGGCTGCAGTTCAATTTCATGTCAGGGGACAGACTCTCGCCATTATTTGTAGAGGCAGTTACATCCCGTGTAAGCCATATTTAGCATTTCATCATGTTCAGCAGCCAAAGGCCATTTATTTTGACATAGCTTCATGAGAATATAAGCAGAGCAAGATTAGGCCTTTAGAATAAATGGGGAAAAACACTGGACCAGTATAGATTGTTATTTTAAATGCTTTAGTCTCTCTGGTCAGAGATTAACTCAAATCTGTCACCCGCTGTGCAGAAATCTCCCTGAGTGCTTTAAAAGAGAAGGCTATTTCCCACTTATCATTATTTAATAGCTTTGGGAAATAATGGGTTATTTTGCTCCCCTTGAAAGAATTACGTATTTCGAGTATTGTAAATACTCATGGGCTTTAAGCTCTGTGCTATGTAAACTAATGTCTGGGTCATCGTTCATTCCCAAAGTCATAAGCCACGTGTGCATTTTACCAGTAACGTTTAGTTTCATCATCGCTCCTGTCCAAGTCTGCTGTCGGGCTCTCTCGGATGACAGCTGCTTTCCTCACCGTGCCATCGCTACAGACTGGCATCTCCTCACCCAGAGGAAAGTCTGGTTTCACTCACGGACACACGGAAGCAACTGCTCTCAGCTTTTTCTCAGGCTGCCTTTGCCCACTGCCCGGTACGAACAGGAGAGGATCGGGGAGCTGTTAGAAACTGAATCGTGTCCTCCCCACATCCACGTGCTGAAGTCCTAACCCTCGATGTGCTTGTGCTTGGAAATGGGGTCTTTCCGGAGATGACTGAGATTAAGGAGGTCTTGAGGGTGGGGCCCAGATCCAATAAGACTGGGGTGCTTTTAAGAAGTGGAAAACACACTAGGAACGTGCACGCATGGAGAAAAGGCCCTGCATGACGCAGCGACAAGGGTGCACGCAGGCAAGAAAGGCCTCACCAGAAACTGACCCTGCTGGCAGCCCGATCTCAGAGATCCAGCCTCCGCAACGGCGAGAAACGAATTCCCACCGTGAGAGGCCCGAGCGCACCGACGCAGCGCAGATGCGCCACTCGCTCCCAGGGCCACCGTGCAAGGGGGCCGCTCCACTCTCCGCAAACCGCCTCCAGTCACCACAGCGGTGCGACACACCCTTCTGGAGCCATTGTGGTAAAATATACATAACATAGAATTTATCATTTTAACTGTTTTTAAGTGTGTAGGTCAGTGGCATTAAACACATTCACACTGATTTGTAACCATCACTATCCTCCATCTCCAGAGCTTTTCCATCTTCCCAAACTAAGCTCTGCGTTCATTGAACAGTCACCCCCCATCCTCCCCCGTGCAGCTAGCTGCTGGTCACCGTGTTCTGCTTTCCGTCCCCATGACTTTCACTGCTCTAGGGACTTCACATAAATGGAATTATATAGTATGGGGTTTGGTGTTTGCTTATTTTACTTAGCATAATGTCTTCAAATTTCGTCCATGTTGTGACATATATCAGAATCTCCTCCCTTTTTAAAGCTGAATAATCTGGTGTGTGTGCATGTGTGTGTGTGTGTATCTCACATTTTGTTTGTCCACTCAGCAAATCACTTGTGTATGTTAACTCCTTTCTCGTATTTAGATAACTTCCTTACTAGGTTATTTTTTTTCTTGCCCCCGAAATCCGTCATCATCTATCCCAGTGGCTCCCAACCCCGAGGTGATTCTGCACACTTCTCCTCTTCCCCCACCAGGAACATTTGGCGATGTCCGGAGACATCTTTACTCTCAGGACCTGGGGTGCCCGTCAGGCTGGGGAGGGCTGGCTCTAGCTGTATACAGCCGAGTGTCATCATTAGACAGTTATTATTTAGAAGGAAGTGGGAAACTGAAACCCATTCAGAAGCCTCCAGCATCTGTCCCTTTCCTATAAGATAACACCCAAATTCCTTAGCATTTCAAAAGGGACACCCCAGAATATAAACCCATTTACCTTTTTAATCCAGAGCCTCACCTTTTCCCTTCACATGTTCCCTATTTTAGCTAACCTCCCAAGACCCCAAATACACATTTTAACTTTTCCAAAATCCACATTTTCTCTCAGACCTATCCCAACACCACCCACCATTAAAATTCAATTTCTACACCTCCTCCCCAGTGAGATTGTTCTTGATCAAACATTGCCCATTAAATCTCCCTCATCTGGAATCCCACAACAGCTATTATCTAAATAATTTATTTCTCAGTTAATCATGTATGTACTGCATTAAGATAATTGTCTCTCTGTTGTTTTGAGCTTATCTTTAACTTCTCACATGATTATGTCTGCATTCCCCAATCACAATTGAAGGTCCTTAAGACCAGATCTTACTTTTTTTTTTTTGCCTTTGTATCTCCTACAACTTCTAAAATGGGTTTTTTTACATAATAGGTATTTTTTAAATATTTGTGATTCTGACTTAGTTGTCATCATGTCCTTTAAAATACTAAGGCCCAAGGACAACTCATTTTTCCCTGTGTTCATGTTTTCTCACCCATTTTGTCAGCATTCCTTTCATTTCCAGTCCTCTTCTGATGAAAAGCATTTGCCATAGTAACAGACTTTCCTGGTGGTGCTCAATCCTTAGTAATAAGCACAGATGCAGATTTCTTGGCCAAAGTTAAAATGCATACACTGACAATTAAAAAGGCAATATGTTGGGGAAATATACCAAATGATTATTTTTCTTTGTTTTTCCTCTGAGCCTTTATTTAAAGGTCTTTTTCATAAGATAAATATTGTCACTCATTTACTGTGTATTTCAGATTGCTCGAGGTTTTATGGTTTTGTTTATGGTGTTTGTTTTTTTTGTACAAGTCCAAGAGCTTTGAACAACTGAATCTACAAGGTCTGGCAAGAATACCCCACAGCTTGATATAAATTCTTCTTTCCTTTCTTCAAGATGGGAAGGCTAGGGTGGGGCGGAGCTCAGGGAGAGAGGGAATTATAGGCAGAAGATAGATTAAGGCTACGTGTTTCTTGTAATAAACCACTGAGTTGGAGTCAGAATAGCCTCGTTTTGCCTCTGCCCTCAAAACTCTCAGAAGGCTTGATCAGTGTGGGGCAGTGTATTTGTCTGGGTGAGCCAGGTGTCAATCACAGAGCTCCTCGGGAGACAGTTTAAGAAGGTGACCCAGATCTCTGGTGACTCGTCCTCCCTGAAGTCCCTCTCACTGAGCAGAAGCGAATGTTCCTCTAACCAGCATGAGGCCCTATTGATTGTCTGGCTGAGTCACTCTCCACAGTGGGCAGCAGGACAGGCTTCGAAGGCACATCTCATCAGAGCCGCTGTGCTTCCACCAACATCACGAGGTCAGACAAGCTAAGTAGCTATGATTGTCCTCCAAGAAACTGTGACTTCCCAAGTCTCAGCCTCCTGGGGGGACTTAATTATAAAAAGCCTTTGGCTTTTGAAAATAAGCTGAGCTCCTTGCTGGTGGAAAAAAACAAGAACATATTGGCAGATTGATTTCTTTTCATATACTGATTTCCATCACAGGCAAAAAAGTCTGTGCTGTTCAGAAGCAGAAGAAACACAAGGTACCAATTTGCCATATTCCATTTTCATATTTCCAGTGCTCATGTCATTTAAAAATGATGCTCGGTCTGACCGGGGTTGAGGAGCGGTGGCTGGAGGCACACAGTTTCCTGCCAGCTCATTATTTTTCACACTGCCCATCCCCTCTTGATATTGTAGAACTGATGGGGATGTTCTTTCTCCACCGATCTTTTCACTTCTGTTTAGTTTCACTGCACATTGTGAACATCATTTAACCAGATGAACGACTCATTAGGAGAACGAAGGCCAAGTCAGGTCAGGCAAGAAGCAGCACTTTTTTGTTTGTGGTATCAGCGCCTCCCCTCCGGCCTCAATTATTTTTATTTTGGGGTCTTCACAACTGACTGTATGGTCAGTGCAATTAATTCGAGTTGTGCAATTGGTTCTAACAAACACCAGAACAATATTTTTATTTGTTTGTTTTGATCCAGCGGTTTTGGTTATGTAATCGCCACGAGGCCAAACACTTCATAACACTCCGCGGACTGTGCGTGTTCACTGATCCCGTCCAAGTCTCTGGAAATGAGTCTGGCTCAGCCCTTCCAGGTCAGGAAATGAGGAGGCCCCTAATTTTCTGACATTTCCAAACATTTCTCTATATGGGGAATGAGGGCCTGAAGAGGAAAATCACGCTGTTGAAACCTCTGCATTGGGCCACATGACGTGCGAATTGGTGTCTGGCGATGTACAGAATGCTCTAGCACAAATATGTTCCTGTTTTTTTAAAAAAGGAAGATTCATCAAAGACATTCAAAATAATTGTAAACGTAGCATGTTTTGTTTGACTTAATTTTACATGATCAATGCGTTTCTGGAGAAAATCAATTTATTAGAAAATATAAATTTTCCTTATTGCCTCTACAGAGAAGAATATTGATTGTGGCAAGAGAGTTGCAACATATTTGCAGGCATTGAGGGTTCTGGCAAGGTCCTCTGGTCATTATATTCTCTGCTGAAATGCTGGCTTGACAAGGACAGTGGCCGGGTGTGAGGCTGCCCAGGGCAGGGCGTGCACACGCGTGGATGGCAAACACTCCTTTTATGCTAAGTCAGGCTATAAGCTCAAGTGAAGATGTCCGAAAAAGAAGCCACCATGGTGCATTTCAACCTCTGAAGGCCCACGCTGCTAGAGAAGGCTCGCGCTGGAGCTGAGCCGGCATCTCAGAGAAGCAGGTACTGCGGACAGCAAGTGGAACCCCCAAATATCCTCAGAACAAGCCTCCAGAAAAGTTTTCCAAAATATCTTAAGATAGGAAACTATAAAAAACTATGAGAGTAACTTAAATAAACTATGTGTTACCCTAAAAGGCACAATGAGAAAAAGACTAACCTCGTCCATCCCTGTGGAGAGCTGAGCAGGAATTAGGATGCTGGTGGGACCCCGACCCCTCCCCATCCCTGACAGAGCAGCCTGGGACCTGGTGGCCCACAGAAGGGAGAATGAGCGGACCTCAGGCAGGGCCTGGAGGGACCGTGGGGCCACCCAGCAGAGATGGAAGGCAACAGTCACCCCAGGCACCTGGGGCACCCAGGACAGTTTGGACGGGACCTGAAGCTGACACTGCCTTCTGCAGCTGGGCCCTTCACTGAGGGATCTGCCCACGTACCCGGGAGGACCCTCTGAGCCCAGCAGTCCCAGCTCTCCCCGCTGGAAGCTCCGCACCCAGCCTTATATGACCGTAACTATGATCCCCCATCTGTCTTCCCGTGGGCTGAGAATGAGAGAAAGAGGCTCCCTAGCCTTGAAAAGCAAATACAACACGCCAAATAAACAAGTCAGACCAAAGAGAACAGTTTCTCTGGTAAACTAAAAAAAAAAGAGGGATGGGAAATAGTGCGATTGGAAATGGGACTGTGAGAGGGATAGATGTGATGACAGTCTCCACGCAGACTTTCACAGACGTGTAAAAATCAGCACGTCGAAAGCAGACGCCATATCTCCTTCCTGCAGCCTGGATTCACCCCATCTCTGCCAGCTCAGTCTCCCCGGCATGCAGAGCCGGACGCTCAGCCTGGGCCTCGCCCCGCCGCAGCCCCTCACGCCCAGCCCAGTCCCCACACCTGCGCACTGCCCCCTGCGCCACTCTGGTCCACGGCCCCACCACCTCCAGGCCCCGTTACTGGCCGCCCTGGTCCACGACCACGCCCACCACCCATCACTCCCACAGCAAGGGTGTCTGTCCCCACCTGCAAGCTCTGCTCACGGCTGTGGCCAGCCCTGTCCACCCACTGCCACCCCGGAACAGGACAAACACAGAAGCCTGCTACAGCTCCTCTGCTTGAGCTCTTTGCCACCCAGCAGCCGATGACCTCCATAAAATGGAAATCAGATTGTATGAGCACCTGACTTAAAAACCCTTCCCTGGTCTCCCTGTGCATGCACAATAAAATCAAAACCCTTTCCCGTGGCTTGCAGGGTCCTGACTGAGCTGCAGCTTAACTGCTCTATTTTCCTGACAGTGACACAAAGTCCCAAAAAGGGGGTGGTTTAAACAACAGAAATCTATTCTTTCACAGTTCTGGAGGCCAGAAGTTCAAGATCAAGGCGTCCCAGGGCTGTGCCTTCTGGAGGCTCCTGGGGAGGGTCCTCCCAGCTCCTGCTCGCCCCGGACGGTCCTTGGCATCCCTGGGCTGGCAGACATCGCTGCCACGTCTGCCTTCCTCTTCTGCTTCTCGTGTGCCTGGGTCCAAATTTCCCTCTTCTTAAAAAAGCGCCAGTCGCTGGATTAGGGCCCACTCTAACCTACCTCTTTTTAACCTGACGGCATCAGCAGAGACCCTATTTCCAAACTAGATCACATTCATACATTCGGAGTAGGTGAACTTCCCAGGGGACATTGTTCAACCGGGCGCACCCACACTCCCCAGAGTTCCCAGTCCTCAGGCCACACTGGGCTGCCCTCTGCCCCTGCCGTGGTCCTTGCCTCCTCTGCCAGGGTGGACGTCCTCCTCCCACAGCCCGTGGCCAGCTCCTTCTTGTCTTTCAGGTCTCACTTCACCTGTCCAGAGTAGGACCTTCTATTTCTTAATTGATATTTCACTTGTTATTCTCTTTCCTTTACCCAACTGGAATACAATCTCCTTGGAGGTGGCACTTGTCTGTGGTGTTCACTGGGTTATCCCAGCACATGGCCCAGCACGTAAGGACCTCCTTGGGTTGGTCTGGGGACTAAGACATATTTGCGTCCTGGATAACCCATTCCCAGAGGAGAGGGACAGGCCGCAGCACTCGAATGTGGACTTCATTCTAGCAACATGTCTGCACTTCGGTGTTACCTATGGGCTATTTTTCCGCGTTGGTGTCCCTCAACTTTTTCATTATCACTCTATTAATATTAAGGAGACATTTTAGACATTTTTTTCCTAACCCCTTCCCCATGAAATTTTAACATCACAGATATACTGTGTATCTGTTTGTCTGCTATGGTCATCTGAGAGGCCACAAATTATTATATAACATTTTCTTGCCTCCCAAGAGTCACTTCTGCCTCCTGGGAATAATATCAACCCTTTTGAGAATGTATGCTCTGCATCATCAATAATTCCCCCATTCTGTATTTAAGAAAAGGTGCATGGAGATCACTGATATCTTTTGAAACTTTTTCTCCTATTTCCAAGTCAGTAGCTCTTAATATACAGTCTTCCTGATCTTAAAACTTTGCAAAATTTGTGTGTACTTTCCTGTGTATAGAAATGTCAACTTCTTCCCGCGGAGGAATGAAAGATTTTGCAATGTGTTACCGGCTGACCACATCTTCCCTGTTTTTGACTTTGGTTGGGGATTGAACGAGGGAGGTGAGAAGGACAGAAGTAGGCAAATAAATCACTGAGCAGGTGCCCTGTGCCAGGTACTGTCCTGGCATTTTACATCATAACACCAGAAAGAAAATTCACTGTGTAATACATTGATAAAAGAATATCAAAGTATATTAGATGCAATGAGTTAATAAATAAAATGTGTATTAATTTTCAACACAAAGACCCACAATGTCTCAACACACTTCAATATGGGAAGCTTCCTGAACATTTTGCAAAAGGAAGAAGGCCCCACTTAGTTCATTGCCATGAAGTAGTCAGTATTTTGCCTACCGATGCACAGCTCTGTCCATCCTTGGTCAATGCCTCGGCTCCCTGTGTTGGCACCAGAGTTTGGTGTGGGCCACATGCCAGGCCAGCAGATGGCCATAACAACAAGCATATGTCCAATAACAGATATGTGCATCCCGTTTGATCATTAATCAAAGACTGTCTTGTGCAGATCACAGGCATGGTGCTTACAACTAGTCTTCATGTGAGAGGTGAGAGGATGTGCCATCTCCATCTGCACTCAGTACTGGCCTGGCTCTGCAAAGGCTCAGAACAAAAACCTGTTCCAATTGCAGCTCTGTGGCTCTGAGACCCCGAGCATGGACAGAGAGGCCCATCGTGGCATCTGCCCAGCAGGTGCCTGCAGCTGTACAGAGGTCTCGAGACTGTGCTCATCTCCTGGCAGCCCGCACTGCTCCCCAGGTGAAGGGGCTGGAATGTGCTCTTCAGGGAAGCCTGGGGCCCTCTTGGGACACGTTCTCACTGCCAGGAGTTCTTGTGTTTGAAATCCGCTCACACCGTGAAGATGCAAAATGGCCAAAATGGCAGATTCACTTCTTGCGTTAGCCCTGCTCATTCCAGATTCATTTACACTCTTGTGAGTTGATTCCGACAGGGCTGACCGGATCTCCACGCGGGGTCTCTGCAGCGCTGGGCTTGCCGTCACTCATTGATTAGAGCAACTCAGCCCACGGGGCAGCCACCATCCCGATGCTCGGTCAGGAGAAAGAAGACAGTGCCTGGAGTGGCAGCTCCCAGCCCGGAAGTTCAAGCTCTTGCACGGCTGTGTGGTCTTCAGTGACGCCTTCCTGGGCCTTCTGTTTCCGGCATCGACTTCAGAGCTCGCATGTGGAAGCTGCCCTGTAATGCTTGCTGGATCAATGAATGAATGAAACCCTCAAAACCACCCTATGCTATCACCTCATGAGCTCAAGCCTGACGGTCCCTACCTTGTGACAAGAAATAGAAGTAGGGACCTTGGCTGAGTGTGACTGGCTAAAGGCTGAGACCCTGGAATAGGCTGTTCAGCAATGTTGGGATGGGAAATTGAGGATGCGTTGAGTGGCAAGGGGACAAGTACGGCACAGACAGCTCTTGCTAAGTTATCGGACGTGGCGCTTGGAGGGAAGGGGGAACTGGAGCAGACTCTGCTGATCGGTGCAGTGACCATGCAGGGCACACTCAGGAACCGCTGTTCTTCCTCCCTGGGTCCACACCAGCATCTTCAGACCCCTTGATCCAGCCCACTGCCCTTCCCCGGCCCTGGGTGCCAGTTAGGTCTCCCAGCTTTCTGCTCACTCTCCAAGTTGAAAAAGCTCAACCCAAGGCTGCTCTTCAGTTTGGTGTCAGTCTTGGCGCGTTCTCTGCCCTCTGCTTGGCTTGATGGTGGGTGGAGGGTGGAGGAGGGAAGGTCCAGTCACTGCTGCTCAACCCCCTCCCCACCTCTCTACTGCTTTGGCCTCTCCTGAGTCTGGCTGGGGCCGGGGAGGGGTGCGGTGTGAGAGGGAATAATAGGGAAAACAGGAGATGCTGGGCCCCCGCCTCTGGGCTGCTGGTCTCCCTGTCACTGCAGCCATTCAAGGCTCGCTCTTGCACCAGGCACAGTTGAGGGTTCCTGTGATTCCTCACACAGGGAAGCTCCTTCTCCACCATTCCCCGGTGGGGACAATGCATGTGCGGCTCTCTTGCCTCTCCCAGCCCGGCGCCTGCGCTGTAGCGCACCTCTGGTTCCTCTGTGCTGCGCTCTTCTTGCTCCAGAAACCCTCCCTCCTGAGTCAGGGCTCTACTGACTTAAATAAATGGGCTCTGCTTCCTCCACTGTGT
This sequence comes from Avahi laniger, assembly GCA_963575035.1. NCBI lineage: Eukaryota > Metazoa > Chordata > Mammalia > Primates > Indriidae > Avahi > Avahi laniger. Next base: position 63,743 of record CAUYSK010012588.1, read on the forward strand.
TCACGGCCCACGGGAGAACTCAGGGCCTTATCTAAAAGCACATACAGTTTGGCCACCTCTGGGCCCTTCTCTTCCCCCACAGCAGACAACCTGTTAACTTCAGGACAGGGACAGGCATGGTCCTTGCAACCGCTGCCCTGGAGGACATAGCTCCAGTTCTGCCCACACCATCTCAGGACTCACTATAGCAGGAGCCCCGAGCAGGTCCGTGGGCCTTGGCAGCTCAGCAAGCGACCAGCTGGCGAGCACGGCAAGATTCTGCCCTTCTCGCAAACACCCTGCATCTCTACTCAGGCCTCTCACAGGCCCCAGGCTCCCCACTACTCTTACAAAATCACATAAATAAACTTCTGTCCTATGGAATAAATGTTGAACCTTTTCCTACATAAGCTCTTTGAGGTGACAATGATGGGAACCGTTTCCTTGTCTTTTTGCAGGTGTTGCACGCATGAGTTTAGCATTTCTCTGTATAATGCGAGGGGAGTGAGCACCGTCAGTCTTCAGCTTGGAGGCTCAGATCAAATTCTGAGACAACAGGAAAAGCACCACTGAACTCCTGCCTGCGGAATCATAAAGGTAATGTAATTTGGAGACTATCTCAAATATATTAATTATTGAAATGCATTAAATATAAAGCCATATTCTATTTTTCCAAATTTCACCCTTTATAGCAGGGGTTAGCCAGTATTTTCTAAAACACATACAAAAACTGAATATTTTTAGTTTTTCAGGCCACGTGGTCTCTATGTGGTCTCAAAGTCTATTTAATTTGGCTTTTGTAGTAAGAAAGCAGCCATGGACAATGCATAGGCAAATGGTGTAGCCAGTAAAACCTTATTTACAAAAGCAGGTGGCCAGCACACTGGGCCCCTAGGCCATAGTTTGCTGACTCTTGGCTTATAGCATTGAAACGAAACTGTCAAGGTTAGCAGAGGATACAACTACGACACATGACTAAGCTGCATTTATATCATATATATAACACATGCTTCTCAAAATATAAGTTCCCTAAAGTAGGATTCTAAAGCATGAATTCTCATTCTGAGGTACAGAGGTTCCTTGAATACCTTAAAATTATAAGGAAAATTGTGTATAACTATTTTTCTAGGGCCCCAATCCGTAACTACCAGGAGATTCTCAAAGGTTGAAAAAAAAATTTAAAAAACATTGGTTTAAAAGTAAATATCAGTCTCCAAATGGACAACTTCACATTTTTTTCTTACAACTGCAGGACGGGCACGGTGGCTCACGCCTGTAATCCTAGCACTCTGGGAGGCCAAGGCAGGAGGATTGCTCGAGGTCAGGAGCTCAAGACCAGCCTGAGCAAGAGCGAGACCCCGTCTCTACTAAAAATAGAAAGAAATTAGCTGGACAACTAAAAATATATAGAAAAAATTAACTGGGCATGGTGGTACATGTCTGTAGTCCCAGCTACTTGGGAGGCTGAGGCAGGAGGATTGCTTGAGCCCAGAAGCTGGAGATTGCTGTGAGCTAGGCTGATGTCACAGCACTCTAGCCCGGGCAACAGAGTGAGACTCTGTCTCAAAAAAAAAAGAAAAGAAAAGAAAAGAAAAAAATCTGTAGCAGTCACTCTATAAAACTCTAATCTAGAGAAGCATGTGTGTAACCACAAGCAATGACATTTTCTGGCCTTGTTGATTTCCCTAGCCACATTCCTGGGCCCCATAACCTTCCCAGGTGAGGCAAGAAAGGGAGAAATAGCATTCTGTAGTCACGAAACTGTCAATTTCTTCTTCCATAATACCATAGCTCATCTTCTTTCAGCTCTTCTCACAAACTCCACAATTCCCTTAGGGTCTAGTGAAACCCGAGGATATTCCCAGGAGGATCAATTCCTTTTAGGCAGGCCAAGCAGGAAATAAAATGAGATTACTCATAGGTAGGGGAATGTTCTTAGAAATTTCTCTTTACTATTGTTTTGTTTTTTACTGAACATGCCAAAAACCACACCTTGTAACTCTGGGAAATTCATTTCCCCAGCTATATAAAGAAGTCTCTAAATCCAAAACTGTAGATTCTACAGATGATCTAACTGCGGATTTAAAAATTTGCAGAAATTTTTTTTTTTAAAAAAACAGCATTATGCACATGGTCACCCCAATAGGAAAAACACAACAAAATTAAGAGCTACATGAGAGCCAAAAAGATTCAGAGAAGAGAGAAAATTCAAGGCCTATAAAAAAGTAAAGATTTTCAAGAAATTTATGTATTTAATACCTCAATTTAAAGTAAGATGTATTTTGATTTGTCACAAAAAAAAGATAGTGTTGAAAAACCATATCTCCAAATCTTACAAATTATAAAAAAGATCAACAAACCCAAAATAGCCAGCATAATATTGAAGAAAAACAAATTTGAAGAACTGAAATTACCCAAATTCAAGACTTACTATAAAGCCACAGTGGTCAAAGTGGTGTGGTATTGGCAAAAGAATAGAAAAATGGATCAGAATAGACAACCCATAAATAGACCCACACAAGTACTGCCAAATGATCTTTGACAAAGGAGCAAAAACAATTCATTGGAGAAAGAATAGACTTTTTAAAAAATGGTGCTGCAAAAATTGGACATCCACGTGCAAAAAAAAACCCAAAATCTTGACACAGAACTGACACATTTCACAAAAATTAACTCAAAATGAATGATAGACCCAAATATAAAATTCAAAACTATAAAACTCCTTAAAGGTTTATAGAGGAGAAAATCTAGATGACTTTGGATTTGAAGAGGACTTTTAAATACAACACCAAAGGTTTGATACATAAAAGAAATAATTGATAACCTGGACTTCAATAAAATTACAAAGTTCTGCTCTGTAACCAGACACCATAAGATAATGAGGAGATAAGCCACAAACTGGGAGAAAATATTTGCAAACAACGTATCTGATAAAGAGGCAATATATGTAACCTAAACATTTGTACCCCCGTAATATGCTGAAATAAAAAAAAAATATCTGAAAAGGACTATTATTCAAAATAGCAAAGAATTCTTTAAACTCAACAATAAGAAAATGAAAAACTCAATTTTAAAAAAATGAGCAAGAGATCTCAACAGACACCTCAACAAAGAAGATACACAGGTGACAAACACATGAAAAGATGTTCAACATCATATGTCAGGAAATTGAAGATTTAAGCAACCATTAGAGAATACTGAACTTCTATTAAAATCCAAAACACTGACCATACCAAACGCTGGTGTGGATGCAATGCAAGAAAAACTTTCATTTATTGCTGGTGGGAATGCAAAATGGTACAGCTACTTTGGAAAACGGTTTGGCAATTTCTTACAAAACTAAACTTTTTCTTACCCTATGACTCAGAAATTGTACTCCTTGGTGTTTACCCAAATAAGTTGAAAAATTATGTCCATGCAAAAACCTACATACAATGTTTATAGCAGCTTTATTCACAATTACCAAAACTTGGGAACGACCAAGATGTCCTTCACTAGGTGAGTGGATAAATAAACTGTGGGACATCCAGACAATGGAATATTATTCAGTGCTATAAAAAATTTGCTCTCAAGCCACGAAAAGACATGAAAGAAACTTAAATGCATACTACTAAGTGAAAAAAGCCAGTCTGAAAGGTTATATGATTCCAACTCTACGACGTTCTACAAAACGGAAAACTATGGAGATGGTAAAAAGCTCCGTGGTTGCCAGGGGGAGGGGAGGGGAGGAGGGATGAACAGGTGGAGCAAGGACAATTCTTCGCACAGTGAAATTGCTCTGTGTGAACTGCAATGGGTATGTGTCTGTACGCATTTGTTCAAACCCACAGAATGTGCAACACCCACGGTGAGCCCTAACTTTAACTGTGGACTTTGAGTGATGATGATGTGTCCAAATAGGTTTATCACTTGTAACAAATGGACCACTCTGGTGCAGGATATTGACAGTGAGTGTATTAGTCAGGGTTCTCTAGAGAAACAGAATCGACAGGATGTGTGTGTGTGTGTATGTATGTGTGTACACATATATATGAGTGTATGTGTGTGTGTACATATATATATATATATATATATATATATAGAGAGAGAGAGAGAGAGAGAGAGATTTATTAGAAGACATTGGTTCATGTGATTTTGGAAGCTAACATGTCCCACCCTCTGAAAGGTAAGTTGATGAGTCGAAGACTCAAGAGAGCTGACGGTATAAGATCCAGTCCAAAGACCAGCAGGCTTGAAGCCCAGAAAGAGCTGACATTCAGTTCTAGTCTGAAGGCAGGAAAAAGCTAACGTCCAGGCTCAAAACAAGCAGGCAGAGGAGTTCCCTTTTCTTTGGGAGAGAGTCAGCCTTTATGTCCTGTTCACATCCTCAACTGATTGAACGAAGCCCACCCACATCAGGGAGCTGCATCTGCTACACTCAGTCTACTGATTCAAATGAACATCCTCGCACACGTACCCAGAGTAATGCCTGACCAAGTATCTCGGCCCTCTGTGACCCCGCCAAGTAGAAACACAAAATTACCCATCATAGTGGGGGTCTCTGTGTCTGTGGGAGGGGTGTGGAGACTCTGTACCTTCTCTTCACTTTGTCTGTAAACCTAAAAACTTGCTCTAAAGCATAAAATCTCTATATAAAAAAAGCTTAACTCAGAACAGCACACTTTCAAAGAAGTAATCTCCAAATGTAACTACACGAAAGGTGAATGAATCTTACAGAAATACACTGCAGTTAAATGGAATTGAGTATCTGGATCTAACAGATAGATTGTTCAAAAGTGCCTCCCATAGCAGGTATTAACTGACATGATTATTGCATGAAAATAATCATAAATGGACAATTTAAATTTCTATTTCTACAGTGGTTATTAGTATTGTGGATGAGGATTTCTGGGTATAGATTAAGGTGCAGGAGAAATCTTCAGTCAAGAGAATTCAGCCACCTCCAGCCTCAATCAAAGGAGGGGAGAGCTGTCTAGATCCTTCAGCATGAAACGCATTTAGTCCAGGGCAATACAAAGAAAGACTCTACATGCTTTGGTAACAGTAAAAAAAAGTACATTTTAGTGACTAAGTACATCAGGCTTAATGTGACTCACAGCTCAATGAAGTTAGAGGTTGGCAAATTTGCATATTGCTTCCCTATAACCCCTTTATTTACATGTTTTTGTAAATAAAGTTTTATCGAAACACTGCCATACCTATTAGTTTAATACTTATGTCTTTGGCTATTTTTGCACTACAAGGGCAGACTTCAGTAGATGCAAAGAGATTATATGGACCACAAAGCCTAAAATATTTACAGTCTTGTTCTCTACAGAATAATTCTGTCAACTCTTTATAAAGTTCAACAATTGTTATTTTTAAGAAGGAATTATTGCTCTTTTAACTTTATGAAGAAAAACCCCCAACTAGTCTAAATGCAATGTGGTGTCCTAAATTGGATCCTGAAACAAAAAAAAAAAAAAAAGGAGCATTAATTTATAACCTAGTGAAATCTGAATAAAATCTATAGTTAAGTTAAAAGCAACATAACAATATTAAATTCTAGGTTTTAACAAACGTACAATGGTTACGTAAGACCTTAACATCAGGAGACCTCTCTGTACCGTCCTTCCAACTTTTCTGTAAACCTAAAATTTTTCCAAATTTTTAAAGACGTTCATTTAAAGAAAAATTCCTCAGCAGATAGGTATTTGCAATAAACATTCAGAATGTGAAATAAGTCTGTCTCCAATCATAGCAATGATGTGGCTATAGGAGTCATTCTTTCATTTATTCAATAAATATTTATTAAGAACTTGCAACAAAAATAACAAAAAACTGTTTTACAGAAATATGCCTGAAAATCAGCCAGCTTCCCTAATTTTGGTAATTTTATCCCAGCCAAATGTTAGAAACTGAAAAAATGTTGCTGATACAGTTAATGATATAAAGGGTAAATGAAGAAGAATGAAAGATGATTACAGAGTAAGCAGGAACTATAGTTGTGCACATAACAACTAATTCAGAGGCCAAAACAATAGTAAGGTCTTTCATTTTTAACCTTCCCAGAGGAAGTTTTAAAAAAAGAAGAAGTATGAAATGAATATTATTTCTTTAAAGTATTCATAAGAGAAGGTAAAACACATCTTTGAACGTCTGCTCTTTGCACGTGTTGTGTGTCTCCTGTTTTGGACGCCTTCCAGATCTGAGCACGGTGAAGGCACTAACCCAGAGTAAATCCAAATTACCAAGGCTCAGGGACCAGTCTGGGTCTGCGCTGCTATGTAACAGTAGATCAGAGGGAAATTGTTTATAAGCCTGACAAAAAGATTGTGCTACGTTCAAACGGTGTGTGGGATGACAGGAGGCCAAGTATTTCAAAAGGCAAATGTGGGAATGAAAATATGCCCAGGGAAACAACTGAACAGTGAGGCTGGGACTGGCTGTCCAGCGGTCAGACAACAGCAAGGGAAAAGGAAAGATGTACAAGCAGTGCCTGCGTGTGGAGATCTTGCAAAGTATTGGGACTTTGTTTTTTATCAATGGCGCAAAGTAGGGAGATTCCCTGACCCTCTTCTGCCTCATCAATGTTCATAAACATGGTTTGGGCAAGTTAGGTAAATAGTCAGCTTTGCTGCCCACAGATGGAGAGATAGTTAGGATGACTAGCTGTTCCAGAGAGCTTATGGCCACGCCCTCCCATTTCTCCACGATGTAGACTGCAGTATTTAAACTCTGCAGTTACAGGGAGATAACCACGTGCACCTGACCCCTTTTTCTCAGTTTCAGTTTCATCACCTGCAAATTGAAGGGATTTGAATAATAATATTGAATGCTCCCTTCAATCCTGAGATTTTTGATACTGTGGGTGAGACCAGTGAGTTTGTCATCCTTTGACCCAGTTAGGAATTCCTCCTCATAGGAAAAGTGACAGAGAGCGGAGAGTTAGCGAGCCTACTCAGATCATTTGCACAAGAGAATGCATACACTCAAAATATGTGTATGTTACCAGGCCTGAAATGCTAGGACGTTCTTGTGAATTTAGCCTTTGGAAACCACTGTTGCAGTAACAGCCAAGATTCAGCAAAGGCAACTGTGAAGTTCTCAAAGAGGAAATTTGAATCTAGGGGGGAAAATGTTATTGTTTGGATTGTATTTCCTGTCATAAAGTCGCAGCCACGGTTTTCTTTCCCAAGCCGGAAATGAAGTGTTTCCTTATTGCCAAAGACCTGAGATACAGGGTTAAAAGTTCCAGTATGGAAAGCAATTCAGTGGCATGTACAATTTCCCCAGGAAATGTTGATCAAGTACTCAACGTGTGACAGGTTCAGCACAAAAAGCTTTACGTGAACTTTCTAATTTAACTCCTTCATCAACTCAGTGAAAAAGAAGATTGTTGTTACCCCGGCTTCTCACAAGAGGAAACTGACTCTTAGGTTAAGAAACTCACCCAAGGTCACAGAACTAAGAAGGATCCCAAACCAAGTGGCTGGACACCAAAGTCCTCATTCTTAACCACTAACACCCCGCCTGAACCCAAGGACGTGAGATTGGAATTCCCAGAATTAATGTTGGAAAGAAACCTGCCCAGCTAAAAGACAATTTTATTTTCTGTCTCAGAAATGGAATTTGGACCAAAGTGAAACTCAAGTTTATTCACTACAGTTCTCCTGTCCTATAGGATTCCTAAAGAGTATCCATTAGCCAACTGACCCATCTCAGAACAACCCATCCTGAGGCCGGTGGGGGTTTCCTCACACACTACCTCTTGAACAACTGTCTAATTGAAAACTAGGATTTAAAAATTGCTATAAAACTTCTCAGTTATAAGAAAAGCTCATATATGATTTGGTAATGGGAACTACATTTAAAATAAAAATGCCTCATCTTCATAAAATAAAGAGAAAACTACCTTTTTCCCCATTAAATTACAGTGATACACATCTGCTTTCTTTGTGGCTCCGATTTAATCTATCTTTCTGGATCTCTGATGTTAATACTGTATGTAATTGACAAATGTATTTTTCTTATTCATGACTATATTTGCCTTGTATGACCATGTTGTGATTTTCTTCATTAATATCTTAAGAATTTAATATACTATATTGTCATTTTACTAAGTGAAATTATATCTTGTATTTTTAGTATTTTTCTACTAAAGCATATGCTTAGCTGTGTCATATACAATGGCTTGTCATTAAACATAAGTATCCTTCTTTAGAAAGTTCAGGTATTTATATATTCTTGTTTTTGAAAATCATCTTATTTTAATTCATTAACTTAATATATTTTAAAGTGTTCTGTTTTACCTTAAGCTGCTTGTCAGAATTCTGACAAAAATGTCAAAAGTCAGATTTTCTCATATCTGAAATTTCCAACCATATAAGCTTACCTCTAAAGAAGGCATATAAGATTGATGATATTCATTTTTACCTACAATAATGGTAATTTCATACAGTTTTATTTACTATGTTTGGTTGAACAAAAAGCAGAAAATCTCACAATTATTATCTTGATGCTAATGAGTAAGAATAGTATTATAATTATATTTTATATATTTGTGCAAATATATTTTTCTGCATGCATCTGAATTGATATATAGTGACATACTTTATATTAGATTGCCCATGATATTCGTAGCACAAGGAGTTAAAACCACAATTCAGTTGTGTATCGGAACTGGCAGGAATTTTTTTGGTCTAAGGAAGCGATGGTGATGATAGCAATGTTGTAATAGAGTTCTCTGATAGGGTTCACTTGAGACACAGTGTTCTGTTCTTGTCAGTTCCTGTTAATCTAAATGCAACTTCTGCAATGAGGAAGAGAGAAAGCAGCAATCTAAGAAAACAATTTGTGAGGAAAAATTACAAAGAAGTAAACATATATGGCTTGCAAATGTTGAAGGATAAGGATGTAACTTCTTAAAGATATGCTTCCCAAATGTTTTAAGGGACCCTGGGACTGTGTGTGAAAGTGTGTGTGGTGTGTGCATGTGTGTGTGCACGTGTGTGTGCATGTGTGTGATGTGTGCATGTGTGTATGGATGTGTGTGGTGTGTATGTGCATGTGTGTATGAGTGTGTGTGTGGAGTGCTCGTGTGTATATGGTGTGTGCATGTGTGTGGAGTATGTGTGCATGTGTGTGGTGTGAGCGTTGTGTGTGTGTTGTATGTGCATGTGAGTGTGTGTATGTGTATTGTGTGTGCAGTGTATGTGTGTGGTATTGCATTGTGTGTGAGTGTGTGTGTTGTATGTGCATGTGTGTGTATTGTGTGTGCAGTGCACATGTGTGTGTGAGCATGTGTGTGTTTCTACATTCATAGAAGATGAGCCAGAAAGTGCCCATTGATTCAAACTGAATTGGCTTGAACTTGGACACACTGGAATTATATCAAAGGCATCCCCAGAGATTTTGGAGAGGAAATGAACCAAAACCTCTGTTTCCAGTTAGGGCGGAATTAATTCTATAATTGAGTCTGGCAGAGTGACTGTGCAAGCCAGGAATTTTGATAAATGGTGTTTTGTGAGCTAAGCCAGGCTGATGTTTCAACATAAATGACACACTTGTTTCCAATTTCAGGGGAAGAGTTAAATTCTAAACCAAGGATGTCTTCATTTCCCTTTTTTTCCTTCTCTTCCTCTCGAATTTAGAAATAACAGTCCAGTGCAATGACAAGTAAGACATTTCTCATTGGCTTTTCCCACAGTAGCGACGGATAACAAGCGAAAACCACTTATCATGAGCAGAATGGGTAGGAACGAGTCCCAAAGCAACCATGCAGAAACTGAAATAAGTGTAATCCAAGGTATCAAGACACTCGATTGTGATAGACTTCTGGGCAAACCTCTTTAGGGTGCACCTGCAGGAGTCCTTCCTGGGCAGCGGCTTCCCAGGCCCCAGCTCACAGTCAGAGTTATCTCAGAGCGACTGGGTATCCTCTCTGGCCACAGTGAATTCCCAGTGGGCTTTCTGAGGACTCTCATGAGTTCCTCGAGAAGCGCCCTGGGGAGGTGAGGCTGGTTTGTAGGAACTCAGCGCAGGGAGGCAGAGCCTACTCCAGGGACACCTTCAAGGCTGCCGGCTTGGTGGAGGGTGAGAAATGTTGTAGGCTAACCTTGCTTCCCCTCCCTAAAAGTTGAATAAATTCTGATCTCTCCAGGACTTAGTTTCCTCATTTATGAAAATGGGATAAATGTAAATACGTTTGTGAGGAAAAAAATTAGAAATTGGATGGAAGAGCTTAGGGCAGGGCCTGGTACTAACTAATATAAACAGGTGGTTTCGTGGGGACCAGGCATCCCATCTGGACTTCTCAGAAGTTTTATCAGCTGGAGGCCCTGCAAGTCCCTTTCCAGGAAAGAAAAGAGCCAACTAGATGCAAGGTGGGAAGAATTGATAACTTACTGGAGAGGCAGGAAGAGAAACAAAAATCAGGAAGTGAGTGCTGGTAAGTTGCCATGGAGGCTTCCCCGGAATGCACGGCTCCCCTAGACTTCTCCAAATCTCTAAAAGGAGAAATACTAATACAAGATAGCTGCTTCCCACATCCTCAAAATTCCTCTTCTACATTTTCTTTTAAACCCTGAGGGTGAAAGGATGTCTGGTGAGACTTCTGCTAATCCAGACAGGAACAAGGAGCATCATGAAGTTGGTCTAGTAATGATGTTTAAAATGGTAAAACTTCCTTTTTCAGTGAGTCTTGTGTTTGCTAATTTTGATCAAAAACCCTGTCCCGTGTGTCAGCTGCATTAGGGGAACCTCACAATGTGTGATGTTCCTTGCAGGTCAAGCTGTCTCTTTGCTGAGGAAGCCCTGCCTTTGCTGTGCCTGTGTCACCTGGGGGGGGTCGCATGGCACTCCATCCCCTCACACTTTTACTCAACACTTTTCTTCTTCTCTGCCTCTGACTTTCTCCTTCCCATTGTTGTAAAAATGTAAACAAGAGAAAATGGTTGTCCATTTTTACTGGTGACAACCAGAACGGACAAGCGCAGCACTGGTCACTGAGCATCAGGAGAGTAGTCTGGGGCGTGGGCCCATCCCCGAGCTCCCTGAGCCTGAGGACCCCGGCCCTGCCTGAGGCTGTCACGTGGCCAAAGTCCAAACACTGCACCTTTGCAGGCTTCTGAGTCTCAGATTTGCAAGGTAAACCTTGGTTTATATTTTTTTTTAAATTCAAGCCCTATGAAAACATTATATTAAAGGTGAAATTATTTAATTTGATGGAGAAAGGAGTTTGGAGATTCAAAGGGAAACAAGCACAACTTGGTACATTTCCTTCACTCTCTCCTGTCTTAAGCCCTGTATCAAGGAACAGAAACAAAAGCTTTTCTTTTTGTATTTATGCACATCTCAGTTGACGATATCAATATGTTCCACACATAATGGTATATGTTTGCTTATTGAGATAAACTGGATTAAAACCCGTTCATCTCTCTGGATGGACTCTTGTAAGCTACAAATTCAGAAATCCTAAAAGCAAATCTTAGCAGCGCAAACACAGCAGTGCTGTCATGGAGAAGAATGTGGCACTCTGAGACTAGAGCCCATACATTTCAGTTGTAATTTCAGAATATTATTTTAAAACAACAAGTGCATGTGTATATGGCACGCATGTGTATGTGTGTGTGTGTATGTATGTGTGGTGTTCATCAAACTAACTTGTCAGTCTGCAAACTAACTCACACCAATTCAATTCTGATTTTGGTAATGTCTTGCCAACAGTGGAGAAAAAAAAAATTGTATGTGGATCTGGTATTTGTCCCTGATGAATGCTGCTGCAGATAAACATATCCGCTTTCCTTACCAGCTCCTGTAATTTCTCATAACTTCTTTAATACAACGACAGCCACGGCTCAGAAACATCACGTACCTGTCTCAGGAGATCAATCTATGAAGTATACTTAGTTTTCAACCTGTTCAGTAAGAGCATATTAAAAAGAGTCAAATTTCAGAGAAAATGAAGGAAAATGTAATAAATAAACATAGGGTTTTTTTTTCAGGTGATCAATCCATCTTAGATACCAAATAATAACTTTACTGGTTCCCAAATGGGCACTACAATATATCTTGGGAGTGGAAAGAGCAGTTGCCCTTGAATTCATCCAATTTGAGTAAGTAACCAAGTTCTGATACAAATATAGAAAATATATGCAAATGTTATGTATATTCCATGGTTTCCACATGCCCATAACCTGTGGTATTTTATAGTTCTGGACCTCCAAGCAGTCTAAACTTTAATAAAAAAAATAAAAATTACATATAAATATAGATATAGATACATACATGCATATATGTATATGTAATTCCAAATCTGAAAGTCAAAAATTTACCAAAGATTTAAAAGAGGGATTCTCTTAGTCCATTTTCTGTTGCTGTAACAGAATTCCACAGACTTGGTAGTTCATAAAGAAAAAAGTATTTCTTACAGCTCTGGAAGCTGGAAAGGCTAATATCAAGGTGTGGTGACAGCCTTCCAGCATTATTGCACAGCAGGGCGCATCACATGGCAAGAGGGCCAGAGCAGGCCAAACTGGCTTGTGTGACAGGCCCTCTCCTGTGGCAACCCACTCCCACCATAACCCATTAATCCATTAGCCCATTAACCTGTTAATCCACGATTGGATTAATCTGTTCACCAGGACACAGCCTTCCTGACCTGTCAACTCTTCAAGGCGCCACCTCTCAATGCTGTTACGTTGGGGATTAAGTTTCAACATGAGTTTTGGAGGGGAAAAAACATCCAAACCCTAGCAGGGATTTTATAGAGCTAATTAAAATAAAGTAATCTCATATAGTCATAGGGAATTACTTAAATAAATAAGGATATATTCCACAACCGAATGTTGCTAAACCGCCAAAATAGTGTTGGACATAGTTATTCAATTACAGGAAAAGACGTTTCTCGAGTCATGTTAAGTGGAAAGATAAAATGCAAAGTATGATTGCTTTTTTTGTAAAAAGAAATTCAATGCATTTTAAAAGTTCTGGAATAAGAATTACCAGAGTTTTAACTGTGATTATCTCTGGCAGGAGAATTATGGGTCTTTGAAAATTCTTTTTGATTTTCTATATTTTGTGTTTTATCCACATTGAACATAAAGGGCTTTTTTCATAAGAGGAGAGAATGGGTTTTGGCAAATTGCACGGGCACATGTTCAGATTGGAAAGGCAGCTTGGGCGGGGGACAGTAGCTCAAGGTTTCCCAGTGCGCATCTGAAAAGAGGTGTATGTCACAGAAGTTAAAAATGTTACAAACAGGAGATAGCAACCTAACTAAAAAAGATGCAACAAGAATCTCATTCACAATAGCACCAAAAAAATGAAATATCTAGGAATAAATTTAACCAAGGAGGTAAAAGACCTGTAGATTAAAAACTATAAAATATTGATGAAAGAAATTAAAGAACATTTAAATAAATGGGAAGATGTCCTATGCTCACGGATTGGAAGAATTATTATTAAAATATCCACATTATCCAAAGTAGTATACAGATTCAATGCAGTCCCTGTCAAAATCCCAACGGCAATCTTCACATAAGTAAAAAACAATCCTAAAATCCATAGGGATCCATAAAAGACCCTGAATAACCATTCTGAGAAATAATCACTCTGAGAATTAACAATTCAGAGAACTAAAAACAAAACTGGAGGCATCAGATTTCCTGATTTAAAACTATATTACAAATCTATAGTAATTAAAACAGTCTGATACTGGCATAAAAACACAAACATAGACTAGCGGAACAGAATAAAGAGCACAGAGACAGATCCAAATATGTATGGTCAGCTAATTTTTGACAAGGGCACCAAGAGAATACAACAGGGAAAGAATAGTCTCTTCAATAAATAATGTTGAGAAAACTGGATTTTCACATGCAAAAGAGTACTCTTACACCATACGCAAAAACCAACTCAAAATAAATTTTTAAAAAACTCAAATATCAAACCAGAAAACTATAAAATTCCTAATAAAGAATACAGGTGAAAAGCTCCTTGACATTGACCTTAGCAATGATTTTTTGGATATCACACTGAGAGCTCAGGCCACAAAAGCAAAAATAAATAAATGGGACTGCATTGAACTAAAAAACTTTTGCACAGCTTAAAAAAAAAAATCAGTGAAGCAAAAAGACAACCTGCAGACTGGGAAAAAATATTTGCAAGCCATATGTCTGATAAGGGGTTAATATCCAAAATTTATAAAGAACTCAATGGTGGAAAAACAAATAACCCAATTTAAAAATGGGCAAAAGACCTGAACAGACATTTCTCCAAAGAAGGTATAAAAGTGGTGTATGGAAATGTGCTCAACATCATTAATCACCCGGGAAATGCAAATCAAAGCCACTGTGAAATACCACCTCACACTCACTAGGGTGGCTGTTATCAAGAAGACAAGAGATAACAAAGGTTGGCCAGGACATGGAGAAAGGGAGCCCTAGTACACTGCTGATAGGAATGTAGATTAGTGCAGCCATTATGAAAAACAGTATGGAAGTTTCTAAAAAATTTAAAAATAGAACTACCATATGACCTAGCCATCCCTTTTCTGGGCACATATCCAAAGGAAATGAAATCACTACCTCATAAAAATATCTGCACTCCCATGCGCATTGCAGCAGTATCACCACAGCCAAGACGTGGGAAAAATCAATACAGATGGACAAATGGATAAAGAAACTGGGTTACATGCATACAATAGAATATTATTTGGCCCTAAAAACCTTTCTTAAAAAAAATGTTCTTTAAACACAAGAATCTTTCTCTTTTTGAAATGATTCCTCAGGAAAGGTGTGAGGATGCAGAATGACTTCCTTCCTTCAGGTAGACAGCCCCACACCCAGACCCTGCTGCCGCCAATCCTGCCGTTGCTACCACCTGCTCTGCTGCTACCCTTTCAGCCCCTCGCCCTATTCTCTCTTTCCTTTTATCCTTTTCAGTGTCAAGAAAGAGAAACATTCGTTTTAAAAGCTACCAGTGCCACATGAGAATTATGTGTACAATCAATGAGTTCTCGGAGAAGAAGTACTTAAAACGACACACACACAAAAAAGATAAAAAAAGGGATCTAAGTCTTCTTGTTTAGGAAAAATACTTTTTGGCAACAAGGACCAGCAAAGTAATAGTGGTTTCGCTCTTGCTAAATGCCCTGTCATGACCAGGGTTGGAGGGGGAAGTGAACAGTAAGTAGATGTGCACGTGGCTTTCATCCCTAGTCACCTTAGGACATATTACTGAGGACAAGTGACCTCACCAGAAAGCCAGTAGTGATGGATCAGAATCAGGCAGTGCTTTTTGGAGAAAATTGGTAAAATCAACAAGTTATGCTCTCTTTCTCAAGGACTTAGCATCACATTCTGTTCAAAGGTGTCCATTCTCTTGGAAGATGCTGTGGCCAGGACCTAAAGCCCCTTCCTACTTTCACTTGTCATTCACTTCCACATTCATTGAATAGCATGGGTTAGGCACAGGGCTGAACAGCGAAGACATAAAAGTAAATAATATTTTGTTCCTACTTTCAGGGAGTTCTCATCAAGTAGAGGGTGACAGATACATAAATAAACAATTACCATAAAGCTGTGTTTACCAGACTTAAGTTTCACAGATTAGCCAGAGAGGAGGGGTGAATGATAAAGAAATAAAAAGAAAAGGAAAATGAGGGACAGATTTAGAGTCGTCAGTTAAGTACGGTGCAGATTTGGGGGGCACTAAGCTAAACTCTAGAATGTGGATTTGAATCTGTTTTTGACACTAGCTGATACATGAAACCTTGGCAAGACACCAGCCCTCAATTTCTCCTTTATAAAATGAAGATTAAAAATAATAAGAAGAGGAACACCTAACTCATAGGCTTATTGTGATGATTAAGGGAAATTATGAACACACAGTGCTGTGTCTGGATACACTCAGGAAATGTTAGCTAGTGTCACTTTTACTATTCTTTTCATTTTTAGTAGGTGAATTATTTGATGACTGAACCCCCATGGTGCAAAGCTAATTGGGAAAATTTATGATACATTTTACCCAAGAATACATTGTGTGTATAATCATATGATGAAATCTAATTCAGATTCATTCCTTCCTGGAGCTCTTGTGTTACCAAATCCTTCCACTAGAGGTTTGGCAAAAGTTCTAGCTGGAACATAAGTGTGTTCCTTTCCAGTTGCTTTCTGCAACTTTTTCTCACCCTCATTTGTAAGTAGTACCAGAATATGCCGCATCGATCCACGCCGGCTGGAGGATGTCCTTACCTGAGGACTGCCAGGGCCCTTTGGAATGCTGTTCTCCGGGTCTGCAGTTGAGCAAAGTTCACTTAGGCCATTGCCAATAGCATTTTTCATGTTCTTATCCTTGTACATTTTCTCTTTTGGGGTAGTCATCCGTTTTGTTATTGATTAATGAAACACCTACACATTAAAGGCCATTAATGATTTGTCAAAAATATTGTATTTACTCTTTTTGTATTAGATTTTTAATTCTGTTCCTGCTTTTGTTCTGCTGTTCACTTAAACTTACGGATTTCATTTTTACACAGTTGGATCTGTGACTATGCCCACTGTACTTTCTCCGATTGGTTATATGCTTAAGAAACCTCCTCCTAAGGCTAGTTACATTTTAATTTAGATCTTCATTTTTTTCTTTTTTACATTTGACTCCCTAATTCATTTGGATTTTTTTTTTTTGTATTTAGTTTGAAGGAAAAATCTAGGTATTTTTGTTTGCTTGTTGCTTTGGTTTTTTTGATTTTACATTTGTAAAATTTGTTGATGTTGTAGCATGATTTATTAAAGAAAAATGCATTTTTCCACTTGATTTTAAAATACCAACTTTTTCACATAAGGTCTTTCTCTATAGGCAGTTGGCCCTGAAAAATACTCTGTTGGAGTAATTGTCAATATCTATAGATGAGGTTGGGAAAGTCAAGAGCTTATGTGACTTGAGAAGAAAAAGCTGCCTGAGTAAATCTCTGCTGTGAGCCACATTTCCACATGGTTGTTTTCCTGTCTCCAGCTACACAAATGCTCCTGTGCTAATAGCTGCTGGGCTCGGGATACCTTTCACCAGCTTACTGACATTTCCTGTGTAAACATCAATCCCAATTGCATTGTTCTAAAGGAGCAACTGCATATGTACATGTTTAACAAATGCAAAATCTGGCCCAGAGTAAATGCAGTGACTCCAGACTTGTTTCTGAGGGCCACATGGGGAAATCTTGCAAACATCAGCCGGGGTCCTGACCACGATGGAGTAAGAGCTGACACTACTGTCTTCTCCTGCCCAGGTGGATTTCCAGAACCCGCCCCAGAAGAGAAAAGAAAGAAGCCACAGGACTTCAACAGGACTTCATTCAACAGCGCAGCGCAGTGTAGTAGAGTATGTCCAATTGCAGAATACACAGTGGAGGTTCCCGGCTAGGTTACTGCCACTGACTCCTTATTGGAGGTGGAGATAAGAATTTATTCACTGTCCCCTCTACCCACAATGTCCAGTTACACAGTAGAGCCATTGCTGATTTACACACAGATTTGGGTGAAAAGAGGCCTTATCCTTACCAATCCTCATGCCTACTAATTCCTAGAGCTCATTGGGTAATTTTTATTAAATTAGAAATTTAATTCTAATTCTAGAAATTAGAATTTAGAATTTCTAAATTCTAGAAATTAGCTCTGTTACCTTTTTTTTCACATCTTCCTCTTCCTGAACAATTCAATCCTAAAGCCGCTGTGTGGTTGCAAACAAGGTGGACGTGCACACTGGGTGCAAGGAACCAGGGAGGAACTCCAAGTGAGGATGGGATCTGGGGAGTTTGCTGGAGCCTGAGCTGGGGGCGGGGGGTCCAGGTGACTGGGCCATGGTGTCAGAGGCCCAGTGGGACCCTGGGGGGAGTGGGGCTCTGGGACTTGGAGCCTGAGCAGGGTGGGCCCGAGTGGGGGAGGAGCTGAATGGAGGGTGCAGGCTCCCAGCAAAATTGGGGAGAAAGAGTAAAGTGTCCATCTGGGCAGGGTGAGAAGGGCACCCTGACCGGGAGAGCACGGTAAGGGGGCTTCCACCTAGGGCATGGTCCAGACAGAAAATCACAGCACCAAAGGGTGGGGCACACCCACGTGGAGTGCTGGCTTCAGAGACCACAGAGCATCAGATGGACGGCAAGGTGTCTGTGCAGGGGAGGGTGGCGCTGGTGACAGAAAATGGCAGGAGTGGCTCACAGAGGGGACAGGAGTCACACGTAGAGAAGGGAGAAAGCCAGAGTGAATCCTGGGCTGCTGGACTTGAACTGGAGATGCCGGCGTGAACTCATGGCTTTCCATGTAGATAGATGCTTCTAGGAAGGAATAGACACATGAATGTGTGTGTGTGTCCACGCACGTGCTGTGTGTCTCTGTCTTCTGAGAGACGCACACTGAGTGCCTGGATCACGGTGTCCAAAGCCCATTCACCTCTGGGGGAACTGGCCCTCCCTGGAGAACGGGCTGAGAAAACGTGAGCATCGGGTAAGTAATGAATCCACTGAATAAAACAGGAAACCACAAGCCCGCCCTCACACAGATAAAAACATAAGGGAATAAATGTTGCAGAACAGGCTGTTTGCATCGTTTTAAGGTGGTCTTCCGTATAACATTCACTAATTACAAAGGGAGAAAGGAGTGAAGAAGCCACAGACACGCCCTTGTCCGCTCACCAGAGCGAACGCCAGCGGAAACAAGGTGGGTGGGACCCTGCCCGCCTGGGCGCCTGGGACATGCAGGCCACACAGCCGCTCCCAGGTCCTCCTGCCAAAGACGCTCGGCCTGGACCTTGTTGTGAGGAACCATCAGAGAGACCCAAACTGAGGGAAATCCTACGACATAACTGGCCTGCAACCATCAGGTGTCGAGGCCGCGACAGTCAAAGGGAAGCTGAGGAATTTCTTCAGGTTGGTGGAGATTGATGAAATGTGACGGCTGAATGCAGCCCTTGGCTCCGAAATGGGTCCTTTTGTTTTAAAGGACACTTTTGAGGCAAACGTGAACAGTGGTGCATCGGTGTTAATCCTCTCATTCTGTTGGCTCTACCATGATTGCACAGGAGAATATTTGTGTAGGTGGAAAATATATAGCAAAGTGTTCAGGGCCGGATCAGGCGTCACGTAGGCAATTTATTCTAAAAAGTTCCAGAAAAAAAAAAATGTGTGTTGTACTTGCAACATTTTCGTAAGTGGTTTGTACATGTTAAAAAAAATCATTTCAGACTTTTTATAGCTGGTACCTTTATGCGTGAAGAAAGGATAAAAACTTCTGATGAAAATAAATCCCCCAAACATCTCAGTAGCCTCTGCACCCACTTAGGGCTTTCCCGGTGTTCATGCTCTGGAGCTTTGATCTGGAGGGGTTCCCAGGCCACATACATCGCGGCTGTAATGGGACAAGCATGCTCCACCATGCCAGCGCATTGCACCACGCTGAAAATCCCTGTAAGTTCGCCAGTGTCCTAAATAAGGGACATTGAGACCAACAGATGATATCCCATCAGCTGCCAGCCTGGGAGGGCTGGAAAGACTGACCAGCTCGACCCAAGGGGGTCAAGTAATTTTTGTTCTTGAAATCTAGTCAAACGAACATTCAGTGAAAAGAGATCAGAGAATCTCAGGGCCAAGGATAATAACCAAAGCTGCCATCCCGTGCGAACATCTCAGCAATCCTGAGAAGTGAGTATAGTTGGCATTTCACACGGGGGATGAGAAACTTAGAAAGGTTAAATACCTTGACTAAGGTCACCCTGCCGTGTGTAACATGGCAATGGTCCTAGGAAGGGGGCACAATTATTATCTGTCTCACAGAGGAGGAGCCTGAGACAAGGACACGTTGAGTGTCTTGCCTGCGGTGGCACGAATTCTCACTCAAAACCTGCAGAGGTTGCCTCTGTGTGTCCCACCTGGCAGGTTCTCATTGCACGGACTCGCATGCACTGACACCAGCTTTATAACGGCAGAATTTTGTAGCAAAAGTAATATGAACACCTTCAAATACAACTTATTTTCTTAGGTGTCCTGAAGTAGTGTAAAAAGCATTCCTGGGTTCAACCTCCATCACTCACTGGCTGAGAGCTTCTGTGCAATCTCTTCACTACTTCCGGGAACAGGCAGCATTCTCTCCTCCTTTCCAATCTCTCTGACGTCCTTACTACGATTTAAATCAACCCTTTAGAACTGCCAGGCTGCCAGGAAAAGTCACAGCTTGTCTTGCAGCCCAAATCTCCCACCCAACATGCTCACGACCAAGGGCTCAGGAGTTGCGGAGCTGCGCATCAGGCAGCCTTGCTCGTTTTTGAGCCTTTTCTTCCAAATATGCGGATAATGACAATGTGCAGCGCTAAACATAAAGCATTATATTCATTAGCACTGTTTCAGGGACTGTGTCGCAAAGTGGTGCATGGAAAATATTGCCATGGATACGGAGGCTCCGTGGTATACCATGTTGTTAGTGGCAGCAGAATGGAGCACCATGTCTGGCCTTTTGCTGCTAAACAATGAGTCCATCTGTTTTTAACTTGGGTGTTAATATTCTGTCACCTCTCACCTCCTGGAGACCAAGGATGTCCTTGATATCTAGCTGAGCACTGGCCGAGGTAGCCCCTCCCGCAGCAGTGAGAAACAGATATGAAAGGGGGGAGAGGGCTTGGGGGCCTGAATGACAGCCCTGGAGCTTGCATTCGTTTATTCACTCAAGGACCCATTTCCCCGCCAGGGTGGACTGCGTGTCTGCCTCGTGCTAAGCATTGCAGAGGAACCAGGCAAGGAGACACCATGGAGGAACCCAACAAGGCGCTTTCACCGGTGTGAAGCCCTTTGGCCCATCCAAAGACACAGTTTCACTGCAAGTCTTAGGGCGGAAGTGAAGGCTAAGGTTAGGACAGACGGATCCCAAATATGCAACCTCCATGGTTAACCAAGGTGACTAACACCTCGCCTTGGGGGCGAGTTGCTCTCTGTTCTTGAACCCGCTTCCCTCAGGAACGTTTTTCTGCCTTCTTTGCTGCGTCTGCCCCGTTTGAGGGAGGGAGGTGGTTTGGTCGACTGAACTACTGACGCTTTTCTCTTTCCTGATGACACTCTGGAGCCATTCTGGCCACCCTGGGAAAGGCACGTTGCTTTTCCACATCCACTTCTTTCCTGCTTCATGTTTGGGCTCGAATTGTTTAAGTAGACAAGCGATATAAAAGGGATTGCCTCTGTAAAGTGCTGTGTAAACAGAAGGCATAAACATTTCGGTCCTAGTTACTTTTAGGAGGGTGAGGTACAATGACAATTAAACAAATTAGGAAAAAAGTTACTTCTTTGGTCTCCTCATGAGCCACTCTCAGTAATTCTTGTCTTGCCCATTCCCACCCGCCACAGACCCACTCGGTCCTCCCATCCAACCACAAGCCAGGACACCGCTTGACTCGGATCTATTGATGTCAGTAAGACGACCATAATAACACTGGCTAGTCACTGCTGTAAAGATTTTTTCGCATATACATATAGTATCGCTGATGTTAACAGGTGTTTGTATTAATTTGCATTTGTAAGCCCTAACCTCCACAGGATTCATACAAGAAAGGCATTAACAGACCCACTTTTACAGTTGGGGAAGTACAATTGAGAGACGGGCTCATGACCGGAAGGCCGCACCTTCCCTCTGACACCACCATGGCGCTGGGCACCTCTGGGTCAACTTCAGAGGCCACAGGTAACTACGACTCCAGATATTTAACAGCCATCCCCACCCTCATAGAATTTTTGAAAAATACAGAAGCCTGAGCCACACCCCACGAGTTCTAATGTAGGTCGTCTTGGTGGGAGTCCCCACCTCGCCTCGCCCCCAGGTGAGTCTGTTGTGGTCCAGCTGTGATGATTGATGCCAACCTTTCTTCTCTGCCCCAGCCACACACACCCCCACCCCCCCTCAGGGTGATATCTCCGTCCTTTCTGCAGAGGCCCCATCTCCCTTTGCATTAGCAGCTTCCTTACAGTTCTAGAGCAGCACACTAAATTGAGGCAGGAAGTAGCCGCTGTTCACACGGGACTGATCAATGTCAACACGCAGTCATCAGATCAGCCTGGGTAGGTAGCCGCAGCGCATCTGGTGTTGGACCCTGAGGAGCCAGACGCTTATCGAAGATTAAATCCTTTCGGTTTCTTTAAAGGACAAACTCTGGGCTTTCCCAGCTCAGTTATTTGGGATATGTGAGGGTCTGAAAAGATGCCACACATGTTATCCTGCATTTTAGCAACATTCCCTCATTTTAATCCACGCCTGTATCAACCTGGCTGTAAACTATTACTAAATAATTGTCTCTATGTTTATATTCAGCCCCCTCTTTTTCTTCTCCTCCCCTCCAAATAATGCATCTGACCTTGAGCTACAATTCTTTCATTAGGTCATTAGAAAAATTACTCCTTTGTGAATATTTTTAAAAATCACAGAGTAGATATATATTTCTTATCAAAGGCTCCAGGGAAATATTGATTGCCCGTGTGTGTTTCACTCCCTAAATTCACAATAACTGGATATCTGGCATGTTTCAAATATACATCTTTCTCTTCAGTTTGAAGTTTAAATCATTGTTGTAGGCGTCGTACGAGGATTGCTTTTTATTTTCTGCTCTTAAGTGCAGGGCAGCCAAACAAGAACATAATTATATCGTCAGAGACAACAAGAGCATGAGCCCCTATCAGATCTTGCTGGGCTCAGCACTGTTTCTCAGGACTGCCGAGGAGCGTTTCCGCCACCAGATCCATTTGGCTCTATTTAGGAACTAAGTACAGGAAGGTAGTTATTGTACAAGATTAGTTTCCTGTAGGCCATAAATTGGCAGTAGCAGAAAAATACAGGATGAATTTATTAGCGTGCAAGGTCAGCTAAAAGGAAGACAGGCTTGGGGATTGTGCTTGTTTTCTTTCATTTAGCCCACCTCCCAGATCTCAGACAGGCTGAAAAAGACCCTTTAACTACTTAATTACTTCTTAATAGTTTTAAGCAAATTCAAAGGCTGCACGTTGCTAAGTGCCTGGAGGTAAGAGCTGCCTAGAATATGTTAGGAATGCCTGTTTGGACTAGAGTTTCTGAAACCTGATTAGGCGCCCTTACAATCTGAGGCTTTGTGAGGCTTTTCTTGCCTTATTTGGTGTTGATTGGCTAGGTATTTACTTTGAAGCTAGAATTTTACATTTGGGAATAAAGGAGGCCCTTCTAACCAGTGGAAAAAAAAGATCCATCAAGTCAAAAATATAATTGTTTCCAACCAGAGGTGTGATAATGGGATAAATGTCTCTGTAGATATTTACTTTAGCGAGAACAGGGACAGATAGCATTTAAAAACAAAAAGTGAGTATTTCTCTGAATACATGTAGTAAAGGGAGCCCAAAAAGTGGGCTAGCCTCCTTAAAAAGACATTTCTACACTCAAGGAGGAAACCTCCCTCAGTTACCTGAGCCTCTCTACTATGTTAGAAACATAACCCCCTTTTTCTCCTTTTGATATTTTTCCAAATGGCTTAAAGTTGTCAGGCAAAATTAGGCCCCACTGGTAGGAGATGAAGTACTTAGATCCAGTCTTTTAGTGCTTTTTCATGAAAGGTTGTAATTCAAATTTTAATTATACCCGACATCTGCAGTGAGTTACAGGAGAGCCCCCCTCCTCCGTTCCTTGTTGGCTCTGGGCTCCCGTTTGTGGGGCGCTGAGCCTATATGCTGGCACCTCTTCATTGAAAAGGGATGGGCAATTTAGGGTAGAATGGGCAACTCCTCCCTCCCCTTCATAGCAGAGAACCTTGTTTTAGAGTATGCGTTCTTGGTTTCTTACCGAACTGCAGCACTTTGATGTAGCAAAAAGGCATGAAGATGAACACGTGGCAGCTCCATATGCCGTCTGCACAGAAAGGGCCCGATCCGCGTTCTCCAAATGAGCACACCCTCCCCTCCCCTCCCCTGCTTAAGCCTCAGGAGCCTGAGGACAGCCTGAAGGGGTAAGAGCAGGCGGAAGGAGGGACGTACAAGGAATGCCAGTGTTTCTCTAGCATGTGCATTTGTCCAGCCTGTGCCACCTGGATAAAATAATTTGAGAAAATCCTCTGAGGACCGGTCCCAAACAGGTCTGGATGTGCTCCATGGCATCTTCCTCAGAGCCTCTGCAAAGGGTGCACGGCACAGATGAGCCAACCTGGTCCATGTCCAGGTGCCCAGTCCTGCTCCAGAGGCCCTGCACGTGCCTACCTCTGCTGTAGGACTGGCTGACAGTTTGGCTGGGTTTTCAATCCTCATCCACTGCCCGAGGACATGGGGGGAGTCTGAGGTGTGCACAAGCACCAAGCGTATCCCTCTGACACTGGCTGGAGCCTGGGTGTCAAGCCAGACTCAACCTCTGGTGACCTTTCCAAAGCCAATTATCACAAAATAAATTCAGAAAATAAGTGGGAAGTTCAAATTCTAAATCATGCCAGAAAGAACCTTAGTGAGGCCATCTAAGGCCAAGCAGCAGTTGGCAGTTTCTCCATTTACTCACCAGGGCAGCCCAAATCCACCGTTCCCCTAACAAGGATAACTTTGCCTTCCCCTGTTGTTCTGAAGTAGGTTTTAGCCAATGCTGTAAATCTCGATTCAACAAATATTTAGATCTAAATAATGATGGGCTCATTGACATGTTCTCTGCTTAGCATAAGGCAATTGAAAAAAAGACAATTCTATGATCAATCTCCTGGATGTCTGCGTTCAGACATCCTCAAAGACATGCTCAGTTACTATTTTTTTTTCTATAGAAAAAACAAATGAGCATGGCTCTGGAAAGAAGGAAATGTTATTCAGAGCCAGAAACATTCCTGGTAGACTTCAAAGCTGATCCTGCAAGCCCTCGCTCACAATCCCGTCCCCGTGCAGTGCTCCCTGAGTAAGACGTGGAGGACTGGAGCTGAGAAATGCACCAGCCTGTGCCCCTTCCTCTGCTCTGCTCTGGGCTGTGTCCACCAGGCAGAGCCGCCAGCTGCAGCCCCACTGGTGGCAGGTAGGAGAAGGTTTGTTCCCCATAGACTCAGGGCAGGATCATCCTTGCAGTTTGTGGTGGTGCCTCCTCCCGCTGGCGAGTGATGTGACCTGTTGAGCCGGCTGGAACACACAGTGACCTTGGCTCTGCTTCACCCGTCACTGATACTCCCCTCCCCCCATGCAGACCACCACCACCTCTGTGTCTTCACTGGACAGGTGAAAGGCCCTGCTGTGTTGTGGCACCAACTCAGACATATGGAGTCCCTTGTCCCCTACACGTGTTATTAAAGGCACTGACCGCACCAGGTATCAGCCTCCAAGCAGCACATGCCTGTGCTGGGAAGGAAAAAACAGAGTCTTCAGGGCCACCAAGTTCTTTGGGGGGAATTTGCTGCACTTCTTGAAGGACCGTCAGAAACAAAAGATTGCTTCTTTCACACACACGCCCCCTGGCCCCCCGCCACACACACACTTCCGACTTGGGGAAGGTTATACACTGCCTAAGAACCGGAAGTTGCAAATGCTTTTCCTCGTCAGTGAGTTCAGAAAGTCCTGTGTTTCTCCAGTCCAGAGACTGCATCTCAGATAAAGCCTCAATGTTAGAATTACAGGCCAACAGCAGTCCCCTATCACAAAGGCTCAGCCAAAGCCAAACTCAAGCCAACAGAATAGACAGAACCCCAACAGAACAAGAACACAGCAATGTACCATCATTGAGGAATTAGATAAATCATCCAAGAAACATAAGAGCAGTTGGTGGACAATATTCCAGGCATCACCATGTTAGGGCTAGTGTATTAAAAGACAGCATATTGCATTGGGATATACATTTTTTTAAATTCTTATTTAAAAAAATAAGGGAACAAAATGTGGTATATCTACCAAGGACTATTACTCGGTCATAAACAGGGAGTGAGGCACTGACAGACACGTGCTGCTCCATGGAGGAACCTTGAAGCATTATGTTGAGTGAAAGAAGCCAGCCACAAAAGGCCATGCGGCCTACGATCCCATGTATTGAAAGATCTAGAAGACCCAAATTAAAGTGGCAGAAAGCAGATTAGCAGTTGCCAGGGACTAAACATAGACAGAAATGGGGTATGACTGCTAATGGGTAGGGGGTTTCTTCCTGGGGTGATAAAATTCTGAAATTAGATAGTGATAATGGTTACCCAACTTTGGGAATACACTAAAAACAGCTGAACTGTGCACCCTTCAGAAGCGGATGTTATGATTTATGAATTATATCTTCATAGAAATAAACTAAAATCAATGAGGGGCAATGGCAGACGAGAACAGAGAGGACATCCAGCACCCACCGCGGCTTCACGCAGGCTCCGCGTTGCACCACTCTGTGCAGCAATCTCTGGTGAGGCAAAGGCCACCGGGCTTTGGACAAGCAGCCGGCGTTACAGTGAAACTCTCTGGAGGACCTGGTTCACTCTGTCCTGGCTCGCTCACAAGTCCCTCTTTGAGTTTGAGTTTTAATGAACCTGCTAATTCCAGTGGAACTAAGAGGCATCTAGAAAGAACTGCCAACTTGGTCAAGACCTCAAGAGTTTGAATAACGTTGGCCTGGAAACCATGCACGTCTACCTATTTCGTAACGAAACCTCAACTCAATGAAATGTGTTTTCACTTAACCAGTCTCAGGGGATTTTCACTTTGCCATCTATAGGAGAGGCTCCCTTGCCAACTGGGCTGGATTTGTAGGCAAGCTGATTTCTCAACCCAGCCAAGCCAACTTTGTGTTCCATTATGCACTTTTCCAACCACCTGGTGATGGCAGAGCCCCTGGCTCAGATTTGCAAATTTCCACATAGGCAAATGTTGAGAAAGAAGTTATATTTCTTCATTGCCTACAAACCAACAACAGACATACGGGGGAAATGGCAAATGGCATAGTGTCCTATAACCACAGATCTTGGTGACAAAGTGGACCTAAAGAAAGAAAATGTATAAATAGACACTTTCTTTTCCCCAGTCCTTGGGCATTTCTATGGGTCTGTGCTTCTCAGGAGTCACTTTGCGTCTGAAGGAAACAAACACAGTTCCCAGGGCTACAACTATTAGAACCCCATTAGCTCCCTGGTCTGCCCATTGTTATCTACAAAACACGTCTGCCAGCTCTGGTCCCTAAAGAGCAATGCCTCTGCCCCCTTGGGATTTCTGGCCTTTCCCCTTTTCCCCTCTGCATATAGCCCTGGCTGTGGCCCACCCTAAGCTTTGCCCTGTGCATCCTTTAGATGGACTCCTGGAGAGCCTAATCCTCAGTTCTCTCATCCCTCAAAGGAAATAAACAAATGAATTCCTTCCACATTCTGTTGACCTTAATCACTGAAGGACGTGCACAGTGAGGACTAATTGCTTGCTGGGTGGTTGGTTTGTCTTTCTCGCAGCAATCTCTAATTAGTTCATTGTTGCCTCCTCTGAATTCCAGTATCCAGAAAAAAATGTCTGCCACATAGAAGAAATTTAACAAGTATATACTAAAAAAAAAAAAAAATGAAGGAAGATTAACATAATTTTATTGTTTAAATCTGAGACACATAAAATTTAATTGGAGGCTCCAGAGCTCCTTAAATGCTAAGATTTGTGATTTTTTTGATCTTAACATCTACACCATCCTCATGTCCCCAGAAGTCAGGACACCTGGGCTCAAATCCTGGTTGCCGCTGGTGGTTTGATTACCTTAAACAGGGCTTGTGGCCCCCCTGAAAGCCAGGCCTCTCCTCACTAAGGTACAGGAGTGGACTGAGATGGACAGTCAGAGAAGTAGGGACAGAGACTGACGAGGGACTCCGGGAAGGAGGGTTCCACGTTGAAATGCAGCCCAGAGAGATGGCATGGTGAGTTCCTCCCGGGTCCCCAGGTGCTAAGGACCACATCCACTTGCCATGCTTCCTGGAAATCATCTGTTTACGAGTCCGGCTTCTCCACCAGAGCATGAGCCTCTCACAATAAAGGCTGAGCCTTGTTTATCCCTGTGCTTGGAGCATGGTGCGCACACAGCGAACAGTTGCTGAGGTGAGCTGAACTTCAAATACCATTTGAAGAAGTGTGAAGTCTGAGTCAGATCTCTTATTATCCCTTTTTTCATATTAAAAACAACATATTATATTAGATAAAATTGTTTCAAGATTGTCTACCAGGGCAAAGATGAAGTTGCTGCTCCTTTCCATTCCTAGGGTAAGAATAATATGAATAAAAATCACAGAATAACCTGCCTCAAGTTCCGTACTTGGGACTTGGAAATCTCCAGATTCTTTCTTGAAGGCTCATGATAGCATAGCAAAGACTGTTACCAATCCAAATCCACAGACTCCTATTGCAGCATTCAAAGTTAAAAAGAAAATGCCTTGTAATATTTTTTAAAAGAGTCTATATGTCAGATAGACAGATTTTGTTAGCAGTGGGAATAATGACTTCAAATACTCTTATAAAATTACGAGCAAAAATTGTTGGCTTCATATTTTTTTTCATTTTGCAGAGTAATTTCATGGATGTTATTGAATATCATGCAATGATGATAACTAGCATTTTTAAGTGCTTGTGCCTGCCAAGTGCTGTTTTAAATGTTTTACCTGCAGTACCTCACTGAAACTCCCCCATTCCCCCATGAGGTAGCTAATGTTATGCCCCATTTCACAGGTGACGACACCCTCACACAGAGCTGGTAAGGTTGAGGATAGAATTGAACTCGGGCTGTCTGGTTCTAGCATCCCCAGACCCAGGTTAACCACTGCACCACTGCCCAATAATCCCAGCACAGCTATCAACCCAAGGCAAAGTGACTTTTTTTTCTTTACAAATTTAGTATATTTAACCTTTATTAAACAGAAGGGACACCAAAGCCTAACTTATGAAGTCCATAAAAAGGTCAAAGACTTGTTGTGACTTCATCAACATTGCAGGAAAATCTAAACAATGATCATGCCCGAAATCCAATGATGCTCTCTTTTGGGAGACCAAAATTTTACTTCCTCTTCATGTCTTTGATGGATATGTGCCTGTCTTTTTTTTTAGGGGGTTATAACTAATCTATTTTCTCTAACCTTTCATTCTGTGCTTCTGTTATATGTTTAGGGAATAATTATCATTTTTTACAAAAAAAAAAAAATAACCGAGTTCAGCACAGTATTCTGACACACTGCGGTCCTGGGTGACGGTCTGAGCTCGCGCTCCACACCAGCGTGGCCACGCCTTCAAACCTCTCTTCACGTCAGCGTTCTCTGTCAAATGGGGATAACAACAGAACTTCTAGGATCAGGGTGCTGTGAAAAATAAACACATTAGTATTTATAAATTGCTTAGAAGTGTGTCTGACACAGTGAATGTCTCTAAGGTGTTTGTTAGATAAAAACAAATTTTCGTTGTACTTTTGGGCTGAAGGAAGGACGAACATGAGCAAAAGCAGGAAGCTGAGAAAATTCAGGTTGCACACGTCCACTTGATTGGGGAACACGAAACATATCCCCAGAACGGGTGTGAGAGGTTCCAACAACAGGGCGAGAAGATTGCACTTGCAGCGAGGTTTTTGGCTGAGGGGTAACGTGATCAGAGCTGCGATTCAGGGCACCTGGTCCGGCTGTGGATGGACAGACAGAAACCCCCAGGAAGAGGAGACTACGTGAGGCCCCAAAAGCAGACAGAGCTGGTGACCGTGACGGAAAGAAGAGAGAGGAGGAGGACGGAGGGGCCTGGAGGGCAGGAGGCAGAGGCCCCGGGGACTCTCGGGCCCGGACGGGCAGCAAGGACGACAGGGCTCCTGTTAGGAACAGGTGAGGGGACAACCGAACGCGAAACTGAACGGAATTGTTTGAGCAGCTTGTGTCACAGGCAAGGGCGGGTGTTCTGTGCGGATGGACACCGTGCCGTTGGAAACGAGCGACTCAAGTGGGCAGTCAGAGGGAACTAAACCGGAGATTTGGAGGTCATTTGCGTAGACGTGAAATGAGAGCAATTGATTTCAGAGAGACGAGATGAGGGAAGAGAGCCAAGGGAAGAGCCGGAGATGACACCCGCACTGAGGGCTCAGGAGGAGGAAGACAGTGGTGAGCACAGGCGGCAGCCTCGGGTCGGCTCGGGACAGGAGCGCTGTCACCAGAGCAGGCGCCGCAGAGACTGCAGAGCACGCTAGTCTGAGACAGGCCACCAAACTGGGCAGTGAGTGCTGTGGTCCCCGGGGACGCTCAGCACCGCAAGTCCAGCCATTCAGCAGTGGGGCGAGTAGTGGCCAGGAAGTGAACAGATCTGGTGGTTCTCAAAGTGTGGTCCCCAGCCTCACCCCAGACTCACCAAATCTGAATCCCAGGGCTGGGTGACTTGTGTGTTTGTGTGTGTGTGTGTTTGTGTGTGTGTGTGTGTGTGTGTGTGTGTGTATGTAAGAGAGAGAGAGAGAGAGAGAGAGAGAAAGGAGGGAAGAGGGGGAGAAAGATCTTTCTCTTTGAAAAAAATCTTTGCCAAAACATGTAATTAAAAGCTACTATAAATTCAGTAATGCTTGAACAGAGTTTATAGTCTACTGGTCATGAAAATATCTATACACATTTATAAAATGGTACATTTAGGCATGCATGAGATATTCATTATTTGACTGACAAAATACTTGGGGGGTATGTGAGACAGGAGATGATGGCAAATCCCGTGTTCTCCTGCTGGAAGAAAAAGACATGAGGACACTTCATATAAGAGTTGCATTTGGCTGACAGCAACACCCCTCCCCCAAAACAGCTGCCACCTGACACAAACAAGGGTGAATCTCACAAAAGTGAGTCCTGAGGAAGGCAGGCACGGGCTCATCTGAAAGCTTGTAGTCATCTGAGGCCCAGAAACTTCCATCCTTTTGTTTTTCTGCCACATCCTTCCAGAGTGTAGCTTTCATCCTCAAATCATAGTCCAAGCACTCTGGAGCATTAGCCATCACGGCTACGTTACAAACTGGGAGGAGGAGGAAAAATTGCGGGTCACAAAGAACGAACCTTCTGTCTGAGTTCCTCCATTTGCAGAGCCTTCCACAGACAGTCCACACACAGTGTCACGCTCACCTTGTCAGCCTTAATTCAGTCACTGGCCCACGAGCCCGTGTCAGGAAGACGGAGATGTGGCCTTATCCCAGGTGATGATCTGCCCAGCCAGACCCCATGATTCTGCTCCCAAGAAGGGGAAGGGACACGTGGGGGACCCCAGCTTTCTCTGCCACATATTGGGACAGATATTTATTAAGAAATCTGTTCGTGAATAGCAGGAAGGGACTGGCTGTCAAACTGGAGGATGGCAACACCAAGCGTTGGTCTAGTGTTTTCTTTTTGCTTTTTTATTGTTTTGTCTTAATGATTTGGGATGTATTTAAAAATATAGGTAAGACTGAAGGGAAACACAGTAGAGATGCTACTGAGCAAGGTTCCTAAAGAGATAGAAGAGAATAAATCCAGCTCAAAATTCCATATACACAGTTTTTTTAAGGCTTGAGAATAGATGTGGTAAAAAGTGTTGTTTCGATAGACTAGTGAGAAATGTAGTCTTATGTGTACAGGATAATACAGGTATTTAAATATCTTACTGTATTAGTTTCTGGAGCTTCCATCACAGAGCCCCCCATCAAGGCACTGGAGCCATTGAGGGCTGTGAGGGAGAATCCATCCCACGCCTCTCTCCACGTTTCTTCTGGCGCGAGGCATTCCTTGGCTTGGAGGTGGCTGTCTTTTCTCTTGTGTCTTGACATCACCTTCCCTCTGTGTGTGTCTCTGTGTCCAAATTTCCCCTTTTATAAGGACCCCTGTCATATTCAATTAGGGCCCATTCTAATGACTCCGCCTTAACTTGATCATCTGCGAGGACTCCACTCACAAGTAAGGTCACATTCATAAGTATCGAGAGTTAGGACTTCAACATTTTTACAGGGAACACCATTCAACCTCTAACATTTAATTTAAGAAAAATCATTATAACGATGTTTCTATTTAAAAACAAATTCCACTGTTATATAATCTCCTACCTGTTCTGTAAAATGCCAAAACAATTTCATTCATTGGCATTCTCTATAAAAATTTAAAAATGTAATTGATACTTTTGTACTTTATACTTTCTCCTTTTCAAACATCTTATGTATTTGCTTTAGAAAGCTCCTTTATCCTTACATACCTTAACATAAATTGGCACCCAATTTATGTTAAAGGAAAAGTAAAGAGAGATTACAAGATTTGAGGTCAACATTCAAATTCAGTATTTTGGTTAAAAGTGATCATGAAAACGTAGGTATCACACAAAAAGCTGTATAGAAATGTATATAACATCTTTATTTACAGTAGCCCCAAACTGGAATCAGCCTACATGCCATTCGACAGCTGACTGGTTAAAAAAAACACTATGGTGCATACCTAACAGGGAGTACTATTCAGAAATAAAAAGGAACAAATTATTGATGTAACAGCTGGAATGAATCTCCAGAAAAATTATGCTGAGTTAAAAAAAAATCAAATTCCAAAGGTTACATATGATATGATTCTAATGTTGTAACATTTTTGAGTACCAAAATTTTAGAAATGGAAGACAGATTATGGTTTCCAGAGCTGGGCATGGAGGAAGTGGAGTGGGAGGGAGGATAGTGTGGACTTGTTCGGTATCTGGACTCTGGTGGTGGAGGTATGAGCCTACTCAGGAGACAGAACTGGATAGAACAGTAGTGCACTCACACACACAGGAGTACAAGTACGACTGGGGAAATCTACATAAGATTGGTGGACTATGTCAATGCCAATATCCTGGCTGTGATATTGTATTACAGTTTTACAAAACACCACGATGGGAGAAACTCTGTAAGGAGTGCATGGTGTCTGTCGTACTAGCTCTTAAAACTGCATGTAAATCTACAATTATCTAAATGAAAATTCCAATGAAAAATAGTGATCTTGAGCCATGGCTTTACACAGTTTTTAACTTATTTGTTTTTAAAATAAATTTTGTTATACTTTTAACTACAAAGCTGTGGTGACATGCAACACAACTATAATAAATGTTATTTCTTAACACATCAATTAGGTACCACAAAGACAAAAAGCGAAGTTAAAAGTAATAAGTCAAAGAGGAAATCAGTGAACACAGAACAGCAAAATAACATCCAGATAAGGGATGAGAAAGATGACTAAAAGAAAGAGAATTTATTCAGATATGGATATTTAATAAATAGTAGGTACTCTGATCTTTGGTTGACAATTAAGACAGATTCGAAGCCATTTATTGTGGGTTTGTATATCTCCCCCTTATAATATAAACTCTACTACATAATTTAATTAATTTCTCCATTATCTGTAGGAGAGTTATAATGTAGGGCTAAAGAAAAATACATAGTTAAGTTATGTTCAAAACCCACACAAGCCTTATTTATAAATTACATTCCAAATAGAAATTCTTTTCCATTTATACCTGGAAGAGTTGCAACATTCATTGCAAACTTTGCTAACTTCACTGAGTGTCTGAATTGCCTGATTGTCTCAGGAAGGCTCATTCTTACCACCCATTTTAAAATTCCAGACTCCCCACTCCCTGTACATTCCTTGCCCCTCTTATCTTGCTTTCTTTTCTTGTTTCTCCAACACTTCCTATATTTTAGCATACTGTATAATGTATTTATTATGTCTACAGTTTGTTATCTGTCTTCTCCATCCAGAATAAAAGCTTAATGAGAGTAGCAATTTTTTTGAGGGGATGGGAAAGGCGTACATTGATGTACTCAAACATAGTAGGTGCATAATAAATATGTGTTTATTTGATGAATTAATTTTAAGCATTATATGGTCTAATTTTCACTTCAAAACTTTTAGGTAAAGTCTGAAAAACAAAGAAAACTTGTGTACAATCCATTGTTGCTGTAGCTGTCACTGTTGCAGAGACACCGTTGCGTGGACATAGGCATGGCATAAGCGCTTGGGCCAAGGCAAGAACAAAGGAGGCAACCTTAATCACACTGTGAATAACTATGATAATGTTATTCAGCACCTATCATGGGCAGAATATTGTGATGAATGTTTAAAGGTATTAAAATATGACCGAGACATGGCCATGTCCTTGGTAGTTTATAGTCCAGAAGGAAATGCAAAAGCACATCCACAAATAACAACCCCACCAGCTATAAAATCGTCAATGCCATAAAAGAGATAGAGGCAAATGCTATGTAATTCTGAAAATAAATAAATAACTAAATAAAAAGTTGATCTCTGAGTGGAGGCCATCCCCGAGGGACTAGAATGTGAAGATGGAACAGGACTTCAGAAACTCGAGGAGAGGGGACTCTCTCTGGGAGGGAACTAGAGCACAGGTATGGAAACTAAAGCCACAGGGCCCATGGGAGGAGCTTTGCTTGACTTAGGAAGCAGAGGTGTGGAGCAAAACAGGTACAGGTAGGAATGAGTCCGGGTAACCACGGGCTCGGGGGCCAAATAAAGAACTGGTTGGTGAGGAGCTAAGATGGTGTGCAGTTAATGAGAAAACGTGGATTCATAATGTGGTTGTAACAAGGCCAGTTGTTCACCAGTGCAGAGCATGTGCTATCAAGTCCCAGATCATGCTGTTTGCCGTGACCACAATACAGGGAAGGTCCTGAGCAAACTTCTCCAAGGGGAATCGTGTTCACAGGTTTTATCAGCCCCACCCTGGTTAGATCTACAGCCATAAGTGAGGATGCCCATAGTGGTCCATGTCCCAGAGACCCTAAATACTCCTTGGATGTCCCTCACTTAGCATACAAAAGTGAGGGAAAAGAAACTATGTGTTCACTTAAAATGTGTGTGCTATAACTAATTGCACTTGAGTTTCATTGCAGTTCACCATCTTGGTTTATTCACTCTGTGTTTCCAGCTTAGGATCCATCCACAAGGTAGAATCTGCCTGGCTTTCTGGGTGATGACAGGCCAGGGCAATGCCATGCCTTCTGGATACTATAATGAGATCCCGACCGGCCTCTACACTGATCCCAACATAGCACAGAGGTGAACTTGCATTTCCAACAATGGTGGGGGGGGGTTTGTGTTGACCAGTCCATCCTCTCTGGTCACCTGTCTGTCACCCAGAGCCACAGCACGGTCTTGTGCAATAGCACATCAGGGCCAGGGTACATTCCAGGGCAGTGAGCAGAAGCTGATGGAACATGCCAGTTTCCAGTTATAGGAACCGAACAATGACATTGGCCACATCACCACCATCCTCTTTTGGGCTGTGAAAGATGCAAAAACTTAAAAGAGGTTTTGCTTTCAAAGGTGACATGGTGACATGCAGCAAAGAAGACATGTATATTTGATTTATATTCCAGAGGATTGATTTATTGTGTCATCTTTTTGTCAACTTTTAAAATAAATTTCAGTAACACATTTCCTTTCTTTATAAATAATCGTAGCTGATTACTGTTCATGTATCTAAAACTTTTAAAAATTAAAAAAATATATATTTTTAAATTTTTAAAAAATGGAACTACAAAATCAGAGAAACAGCTTTAATTTGGAAAGAATTTCAAAATTGCTTCTTTAGAATAAATCCATATATAGCGTAAAAAAATGTTATATCACAATAATATATTTTATTTGTTTGTTTGGGGGTTTTTGAGGACGGGAACTTTGTCCCTAATGGTATATCCTCTCATTGTCATCATCCACTGAAGTAAACCTTTAACACATAATAGTTATTTCATTCATCCCCCATAGAAATCCGGACTAATGGTTTGTTAATCTTATTTTCCAGCCGATGAGAATGAAGTTCAGAGTGGTCAAAGAATGACACAGCTGAAACTGTGTCGCACGAAACTCAGAATGTACGATTCCAAATTCTACGCTTTTCCCCAAACGCACTTCTTTGCACGTAGCCAATCGTGGTCTGTGCACACGTGTGCGTACATGCACACACGCAACACACATGGGGGCCTGGGAAGTTCTGAACGCTGAGCAGTTCACCCTTGCTACTCCTCCGTTTCTTCCACACGTGTCTCTTTCTCCCCAAAGCAGTTATGCGAAGCAGAGCGTGTTCCAGGATTGAGACCGTGTCTGCAGAACAGTGCCTGACTCAGACACTTCCCATTTCCTCCTAGAATACCTACAAAAGCACAGAAAAGGATGAAAACACAACACAGAAAGCTAGGACTGTCAGTCACCCGCCCCCGGCCAGACTCTGGGAGCCAAGCCAGCATAGGAGAAGGACAAAAGGCCTGAATTGAGAAACACACCCACGCCAGCGCCGGGCTGGGGCAGAGGCCTCCGCCGCCTCCGCTCCTCTGCCCTCACGCGGACTCTCATTACTAAGGAGACCGCTCTCATTGCCCCTCTATGGCAAAGCAGCTGTTTTTGGAAGAAACCGAAGTGATAAATAGCATGGAATCCATTGTCTGGAAAGTGAAACAGGGAAGACAAGGCAGAAGCCTGTGCCATCCAATGTCACCCCCGCTCTCGGGCCCTTCCTGGTCTCAAGGTCTCTCTGGTCTCACCCCAGTGTGGCTGGGACCTGTCCCCTCTCTCCAATCCTGCTGTCACTGCCAAGGATCAGCCCTTCCCTCTCCCTCCCCTGGCTTCCTAGAAAGGTCTCCCTGCCCCCAAATCGCCCCATTCCAGAGGTTCTGCCCTGAAATCAAGACGATCTTGGTCAATGCCCATTTGAACATCCTTCGTCCATGGCCCCATGGTGGTGGACTCTGAAGTTCAGGCTCATCGTTGCAGCCCCCACCCAGGCCCCACCCTGCGGACACATGGTGTCCTCCTGTAACTCTTTCCTGCTGTGTGGTCCCTGAGTAAGTCAAGCTTGCTCTTGGGCCCCTCACCAAGGACCCTTCTCTCCCTCTCTCTGCCTAGAACGTTCCACTCCCACTATCCTTGCCTTGATCCACTCCTCTCCATCCTCTCAGATGCAACTCAAGGAAAACCTCCCAACCCTACAAAGCAAGGCAGGAACTTTCTCACACGGAACATTCTGAAGACATTTGCCCACACCACGAGCACAACTGAGCTGCAATCTGGTCCTCGCATCCCCCTGCATGGTAAAGTCCTGGAAAGAGCTTCAGTCATTCATTCCAAAGCTGTTTCTGCAGCCCCATTCCACAGCTGGCACCCCCTGGGCATGCAGCAGCGAAGGCAAAGGCTCTGCAGTTTTGATGGTTACAAATAAGCAATCACATAGATAATCAAGAGAATTTTTGAGAACGATGGGCGAGCCTTGGCTATAGCTTTTTCTTTGCCCAAGATTTTTGTTTTTAATAGACAGAATCTTGCTCTGTTTCCCCAGCTAGAGTGCATGGCATCATCGTAGCACCAACCCAGGATTTTGACATAAAAAGACATGCGTGATGAGGTGGCTGAATGCGTATAAAACAATAAGCACCACTGTCCTGATGCTAATGAAGTTCTGAGTGTAGAAACTGTGTAATAAACAGCGGAGAAGAGTAGAGGAAGACACTTAAGGAGAAATTTAACACCGAAGGTTGATAAAGGTTTTCTTGACTTTTTAAGATAGTGGAAAAAAAACAGTTGAAGAGACACAACAGAGGGAAGATGACAGATTAGTCAATAAATTGATACAAAAAAAAGCAGCAGTATTGAGTGTTTCCTTGAAGAGCAAGAGGAATAACTTCTCTGATATGAGCTTAAGAGATACGTGAACAGACAGCTCAGCGATGGGAAAATGATCTGCAAGTCTAGAGGGTTTGTCCAGATTATTTCTGTTTCCTTTGAAGGTTAGACACCTGATGTGGGGGAGGGAAGGGTTAGGGTGGGAGTGTGGGGAACGTGGTAAAAGTGTGAGATGATCCCCGTGGGGAACAGGAAAGGCAGCTTTCTGGAAGGTGAGAGAGGAGCCCTCCCCGAGCAGCATCAGTGTCAGTGGTGTGGACGCCATCGATGGCAGGGACGTCACTCACACGATTGTGTGACTCTCCACGGAGGAGCCCTGCCAGCTCAGGTGCGGGGAGAACAGAGGTGCACGGAGAGAATCGCTCACTGCTAAGAAAAAGCTCGAAGCCCGGCAGGTGCTTGGGATTTAAGGCTTCAGAAAATGACCCGTGCCTGGTACCCAGCGATGCAGGGCAGATGCCAAACATATAATGTAGTTTGAAAACTTTACTTCACAAAGCAAAGATGATTCATTAGTTTAAACTCTATCAAGTCAGGCAAATACAGTACATAAGATAATCTGTGCTTCCAGAATGATTAAGTCTAAGCCAGCAGCTTTCAGCTCTCTTGCTTATTTTTATTATACATTAAAATATTTCCTGATGTTTTATGACCTAACTAATCTGCTGGCACGGGACTTTCCTCACATTTCCAAGACCAGGGCAATCCATCTGTGTGCCAGGGCCCACTTCTGGGCACACCTCTAACTTCCCAGAATGTTGACCCCTCACAGGAGATACCAGCACCCCAAGAGCAAACAAGGGACAAATTTGCGTCAGATCTCAGACCATAAGGTTGAAAAGAGGGACGTGATGGGCAGAGAACCAACAAATTTTTGAAAATGGGACACATGAGAAATGACACTCCATTGAGCTCCTCACGTTCGATTTCTCCTAACCAGAGTAAATGTCGTGTGGCTCTCTGCAGCCCAGAGAATAAAAAGGCTGAAGCACTGTGGGGCCGGCCTCCGTCCCTGCCTCCCTTGGAACACGGAGCACGGGGCAGAGACGGTGCTCCTGTGCGAAAAGCACCTTGGCGCAGAGTCAAGCCTAAGTTTGTAATTCGAGCGGGAAGGGGTGGGTGTGTTTTCAGCACGGGCAGGTCAACTGGGGAAAAGGTGATGTTTACTTCAGGGCTGGGGAAACGTGAATTTACTGCATCTCAGGAGCTGAAATAGCTGCAAATGACACGGAGCCAGCGCAATCGGCGCTAGCAACGACAGCGACAGTGCAGTCGTGTTTAGGCTAAAGGGGAAAGTTAGGCAACCCTCTGAGAAAAAAGTGAAAGAACTAAGCCTGCGTCAACGGGCAAAAATGAAGGGAAGGGCTCAGAAAAGGAAGTGGGCAGGGCAGGCCTGACGGCCGCCATTGAGACGTCCAGGGCAGGCTGGGCTGCCCTCTGTGTGGGTCACACAGGCTGAGCCTCCGCTCAGAACGAATAAAGTCTCAGCCTCGGAAGGGGAGGGGGCGTGGGGAAGGGAGAAACAAAGGAAGAGGCTATGTGGGTTTATAAAATCCATACGCCGTTGCAGAGGGGATCATTGTGCTTTCCACATGCATTTGTTCATGTTCTTGAAATCTGCCATTTACTGAATCGCTGCGACCAGACTCATACGGAACTCGTCATCTCAAATCTCTTGGAGCAAATTGAGCCTATACTGGGGGCCAAATATAAAAGATGTTGGACCAAAGGTACAAGGGTGAATCTGGACTTTTGTATTTAAAATGCAATGTTGTGGCTAGAGTCTTAGGGTCTTACCAAATGGTCAAAATAAACTGAAGCATTAAAAAATTATTTGGGGCCAGGCGCAGTGGCTCATGCCTGTAATCCTAGCATTCTGGGAGTCCGAGGCGGGTAGATTGTTTGAGCTCAGGAGTTCGAAACCAGCCTGAGTAAGAGCGAGACCCCGTCTCTACTAAAAATAGAAAGAAATTAATCGGACCACTAAAAATATATATAAAAAAAAAAAATTAGCCGGGCATGGTGGCACATGCCTGTAGTCCCAGCTACTCAGAAGGCTGAGGCAGAAGGATTGCTTGAGCCCAGGAGTTTGAGGTTGCTGTGAGCTAGGCTGACGCCAAGGCACTCACTCTAGCCCGGGCAAAAAGAGTGAGACGCTGTCTCAAAAAAAAAAAAAAATTATTTGGGTAATTTGATCAATAAAAAGAGCTGATCTTCATCACACAGGAGAAGACAAGAACAAAATTAAGTAAAACCTACCCTCCTTATTTTCAAGAGCACGGTTCTGAGCATCAATTGTCTTGGGAAAATGCCTCAATTCATATTTTTGACTGTCTAATACAGCCATATGTTTAAACAAGGGTTCTTAAAATTATTTAGGGAATGAAACATCAGAAAGTTATGAACCATGATAAAATATCAATGTTTACTTCTATTTTTAGAACTAGATTTTTCTTTAGTGCTTGAAAGTATGGCAACATTGAAATCTTACAGTAAAAATTCACAAGTATGAACATAGCTATCCATGAAAATTCAGCTGTGAAACCACTTCGGTTAGCTGTTCCCAAGGTATTCTGCTAAGGTTTAGTACCTGTTCACTCTTTTTTCTTATCAGTTTAAGTGCTTTCTGGCAGATAAGCACTAGAATGTGGCCAAAGATTTAAGAAAAAGTTATTGGGAAACTTTTTAAATTGAGAAAAAGTCTCTTCATTTTCTCAACCTTGCGTGTCCACCTAGGAAAGGTCATTATTTTATTTTAATGGTCAAGCCGTTGGTTCAGTCTGTAGAACACATGTTTTCCACAGGAATATAGTTAGAGAACCATTGCTCTAAGATGTCTTTCACTTCCTGTGTTTTATCTTAGAATATATTAGAAATGGGTTTTTTTTAAGAATGTGTGTTTTCTGCCTGCAAGAATGAAGCCACTCTTATTTTTCTCTTTGATCTGACTTCATTATCTATTTTTATATTGTTCTATATACATTTTGCAAGACACCAAATATCCCTTTATAGAAGGTATAAATAAGTTACTCAAATACAACACAACAAAAACAAACACTGACTCTCCTGAAAATAAACTTTGGAATCCAGGAATTTAGAGTTTTAAAATTTATGTTTAGTCATTTATTCAGTCATTTGTTCATTCAGCAAATAACTGAAGTGAGCCCATTCTATGCTAGACACTGTCCAGGCCCAGTTATAAAGCAGTAGGTAAAATCAGTCAAGTGCCTGGTCTCAGGGAACATTCTGGAAGGCGTAAACAAGCGATAAACAATTAAATATTTATTTAGTATCATAACATGTCAGGTGGTTGTATTGTTAAAAATTAGCAGGGTGAAGGGGATAGAGTGGAGGATTTTACTTAGGGTGGCCGGGGGAGGCCCTGCAGTCCGAGTGGCTTTTATACAGGGGACCGAGAGACAAATCCAGCCCAGGCAGCAGCTATCTGGGACAGGAGAATTCCAGGAAAAGGGCCCAGCAGGTGTACCCGCTCTGGGCAGGATTCGCTCTTTAACCCTCTGAGAACTAATTTGCTCACAAAACCTTTGTAGCGTTACACATTTAAATAGCTTCCAAATGACTTCTTTTATGAGATAAGTGTAAAGCCAAAGTCCTTTGGACTGAACGTTTTGTCTTCTCAGAATTTCAATACCACCTCGCCCAGGAACTCCTGTTGACCTGATCTCAGGTTGGAAGGCTTCGCTTTCTGTTTCCACTAACTGGGCTCTTGTTTACTTTCCGGCACCGGGGCAGAGAAAGATGAGCCCCTGTGATGCAGACAGTGCCCTGTGACTCCAGGCAGAAGCCTGCTTTGAGAATGCACCTGGCTCCTGCCAAAGCTCATCCCTACATTTTCCCGAAAACTGTTGGAAAGTTTCCTCGTTAGAACCAGATTTCCTTGAAATCAACAGCCACGAAACACAAGCAAGCAAACCCGGGCGGCTGCCCGGGATCCCCTACACCTTGTTTGTGGAAGCAGTGGGACCGAGGAGCAGGCCGTGTGTCCTCTGCGGAAGGCGGTTTCCATGGCGCTGGGGCTGCAGAGGGCAGTGTTCAAAATCAGGTTTCACAGTGAAACCAGCAGCAGAAAAAACCCAAATGCTCTGACAGTATCACAAAAGGGGTGCACTGAACTATGGGCACACTAGTTCCACCTGCTCACTTTTCAGAGTAACTCTTTCCAGGACACTTTTCGTCTCTGACTAGAAACTGCAGAGGGAAAACCCACATGGTCCCTCTCCAAGCCTCAGCTGCTGTTTTCTCCTGAATATATTGGGGCAGGGGAGGGGGCTGAGCTCTCTGAAACTTTATTTATACCAGGACACAAACACAAGCCCCAGATGGTGACTTATCCTCCTGTCCGATCAACAACAGCTCAGTGGCCATTACTAAAGAGTTACTTTTTCATGACAATGCAGAGAATATGACCATAATCCTTGTGCAATGGCAGGAACTCCTACCTTTATGTTAACGTAAGTGATCAAGGTCTGCGAAGGCTCTTCTTGTCCCATCGGACTGCATGGCAATATATTTTATTTCATAATCATGCCTCCCGGCAACCCCTTTCTAAATTATGCTATTGGGGCAGAGAACGTATCACAGAAGTGGCAAATATATCTTGTCTGTTACAAAACCAACGCTCAGGCTGAAAGTAGAAAGGGCGTTTGTCTGAAATTCTGCTCTTCCCTGCAGACTCTGCTCGGTAGCTCATGTTCCGCAGTGCAACTTCTGCATTTCACAGTCGGAGGGGAAACCACTGGGCAGCAGTGCCTTTAACTGTTTGAATTCCTTGTTTCATTTTAAAAATCATTTAACGTATTTTAGAAGAGATGGTAAGGAGGAGGATGGGCTTCCATGGAATCTATGTTTTGATTCTTTAAAAACTATCTGAAGCAAACGGGAAAAAATGCTAAGATACAGCAAAGCCGGATGGTGAGGACTTGAGTGTTCATTCTATTAGTCTGTCTTTTGGTAAGTATATATTGAATAATAAATATCTAGCAGTAATACATATTTAATAATAAAATGTGCCAGTAAAAACACCCCTGAATGTTGTGACTTCACTAATCTACATAGCTAAATATACTTGCACATTTTTTCATGTATAGCACTTGCAAATAATGTTTAGACCCCTCCCTCCACCCCCCAGAGGTTTCCAAAACGCAGACAGTGTAACCACTCTACAGCATCTATTTTTTGTTAATTGATGATATCATAAGAGAATGCAATTAAAAACTCTTAATGCTATACCTCCTGGCTGCCCTGCTTGTGACAAGACACCCCTCCCCACGGTGCCAAGACTCAGCAGCTGTAAGTGGACATCGCCATCAGCTGACACAGCCCCAGCTCCAGGGGGCGAAAGCTGACCTCAGCCTGATGTGCGTGGGTTAAACCCTCAGCCTGCGTCAGGGCTCAGAGATGAAGGAGGAGATGGATGCTGGACATGTCACCCGAGTGTCACCCGCTTTCTGTTATTTAACTGCACCAGATACACCCTTCTAAAGATAATTCATCAAACTAAACAAAAGCAGGATATTTTTATTGTCTTTTCTGTTGAGTAGTGCATTCTTCGCAAATCCTTAGTTGCTTGTAGCTAGCTTGAATCCTCAGGGTTGTAAGGTGTGTTACTCAATGTTCATTTTTCCTACCTGTAGCACTGACCACCTGTGACCACCGGCCGCTGTCTAAATAACCCTCTGCTGGCTTTTCCTAAGCCCATTAGTGCAATGCAGTAGCCCCAAAGCGTGTGGCATCCCAACCTACACCCAGGTCGGATGAGGCACACGCCTCCGCTATGCACAGGTGCACGTCTCCATGAAGAGCCCTGAGTTCTCCTGGGATGACCTTCATCTCATAAAAATGGAGGCCCTGCCATTAGGACGAAGTCAGAGAAAGCCGCACAGCCCAGATGTGTCTTCTTAGAGGACCAAGACATGCTCTGCGAGGGGAAGGAAAATGTTAGGTGAAGTCAGTTGCCTTGCCTGGCCACACCAGTACAGTTCATTTTACATCCCGATTTCT
The DNA here is from genome assembly GCA_963575035.1 of Avahi laniger. Lineage (NCBI taxonomy): Eukaryota > Metazoa > Chordata > Mammalia > Primates > Indriidae > Avahi > Avahi laniger. Next base: position 107,327 of record CAUYSK010012588.1, read on the forward strand.
CTACTTATCAATCACGCTTTAGCCCAGCACAGAGCTGTGTGTGTCTCTTGGCAGGGGCCACGAGGACAGTGCAAAGATCAGATCAAAACCAACTATTCCAAGATTGTGAGGGAGAAAGAGTTGGCGATTGATACTTTTCACCTCGCACTTCTAAAGTCATTCTCACCTTGACCTCAGCTCACAGGCAAGAGGAAGGCAGCTGAGAACCACAGCAAGGGGTGGCTTAGCAGACATACATTAGGACTGAACAAAATATTAGGACAGTTCCAAGAAAAGGTGGGGACTGGGAGCCAGTCATAAAAATCCTGCATGCACAGGTTGCACCCTCATGCACCAGCTTTGAGGATAAGGCTTTTCTTAAAGGTGGATCAACTGATTATAGATCAACACTTTTGTTTTGCATTAATAACACTTATGGTGTCTATTCTTAAGTTCTAGCTGGGACTTCTTTAAATAATTTAAGAAACCCTCAAGAAACAATCTGAATGTAAAATCTTTTTAGATTTTTTTGCTTTCCAATTTTTCACAATTGTTCCACCTACATATAACTTAACAGAAAAAAATTTGGTGACATGACTAATATTCCTTCCAAAATTTAGCTTTATAAAAACAGCTTTATTTTCTCACTAGTAGTTCTTTATTAAGTATTCCACCTAATACAAATATATGTTCAAATATACAACAAAAATTCACAAACACTGAGTACTATAAATGATGTACCTTGTTATTTCCCATTCTAACAATGTCTCTGAGCCAGTTCCATTCTTTTAAATGCAGGTCATGACCCACTAAATTGATTTAATGACCTGCAAACAGTCAGGACCCCCCAGCTTGAAAAACACTGGTTCAAAAGGGCAGAAAGGAAACCTGCATCCCCTCTGCCCTCCGCCACACCACACACCGATCCTAATGTGATGTCCCACTGTCTCAGAGGACAGATAGCAAATGCTTGAAGTATCAAAACTACTGAGTTTTAAGTCACCGTTTTCTTTGTTTTGTCATGTTTTCCATCAAGACAGAAAATGAATACAGAGAAAACTTCAGTGCCTCCTCCTCCCTGTGCTCAGTGCTTGCCCTATTCTTCCACGTATTTTTTCCTCTAAGTCAGAGGTTGGCAAACAGCAGCCCAGGGGCCAAATCTGGCTTACTTACGCCTGTTTTTGTAGAGTTGTGTTGGAACACAGCCACAGTCAATTGTGTTTGTGTTGTCTGTGGCTGCTTTCAGGCTGCAGAGGCAGAGTGGTTTGATCAGAGAAGGTCTGACCCACAAAGACTAAGATATTTATGAACTGGCTCATTGCAGAAAAAGATGGCCCACCCCTGCTCTAAGTCACTTCCAAGCACCTGGGAAACAATGTTCCTCTGAGAACTTAGAAGACTGTCTCCAGTATTAAATTGTTTGCTTACAAACTTGTTTAATGAGATAACAAGAAGGCAGTATCATTTCCATTGCCATGCATGCATTAAAGCGAATAAATGACGAAGTCAGACCTAGAAATACTGCACATTTTATTGGTTTGAGATGAACCCTTTCCACTCTGTCTTAGTTTATTTTGTTTGTTTTTGTTTGTTTAACATAATAACATAGGAAAGAAACTTCAGGGGCCTGCAATTATAGACATGTTTTGTCATCTCATATTTAAGTCTAAAGTTAAATGCAAAATTTGCATCCTATTTTATCCTTTAGTTACATTTATATTAAAATGTTTTAAATTACTTACCTTCCAGTAAAATTCATGGCCCAGAAAGAAAAGTCATGTGTATCCCAGAACCTCAAGGAAGCCCTGAAACACTACAACAGAGCCCGATTTCCCTAAGGGTGTTTGTACCTCTGTTTGAAAGCATGGCTTTAAGGCAAAACAACTGTCACCCAAAATTTCAAGCACCATCCCATTCCCACTGAGGATGTCTAGGACAAAGGCTACCCAGGGCTGGGCTAAGGGGAGCAGTCAGCCTGGGGTGCAGACGGTAAGTTCTGTTGCAGAGAATTTAAATACAGTAAGTAAGCCAACTGAAGTTGACTTGCTTTTATCACAGTAGGTGAACAATTGTAAACACAGTTAGTGATAAAATACTTCTATGCACACACACACACACACACACACACACACAAATGGTTGTTGATGAAAGTTCTAAATAATGGTTTTGATCACCATTGAATTTTAATAATATACATTTATGTATTACTGTTGAACTGTACCTCCCCCAAAGCTATGTTCAAGTAGTAACCCTGCTACCTGTAAATGTGACTTTATCTGGAAGTGGGGTCTTTGCAGAAGGGACCGAGTTAGGACAACATCATACTGAAGTATGAACATGCTCTTAGTCCAATGTGACCGGTGCCCCTACAAGAACAGGAGAGAAAGTGACAGACACACAGGGCTAAGGCCTGTGAAGAGGGGACAGAGACGGGATGATATGTCTGTCAGCTGAACAACAGCAAGGATTGCTGCCACTACCAGCTATGGAGAGGCATGAACCAGCCCTGCAGACTTCTGGCCCCCAGAACTGGGAGGGAATAAACGTCTGTTGTTTTAAGCATCCCAGTTTGGGGCAATTTGTTATGGTGGCCCTAGGAAACTAATACACATATGTAAGCTTCAGTCAATTCATACGTATTTTTATCACTTAATAAACATCACACTGTCCATGAAAGTTACTCCAGAAAATTCCAAGCTATACCATCGGCCCCAGCACACAGGGATTCAGCCACATGCCCTCAGATGCAGGGCACAGTCTGACGTGTGAGCTACGCATGCTTGGCCAGGAGCTTTGCCAACCACTGTGATAATGCATATTCCTGCATTTAAACCTGGAATTCTACATTAAAAGTGACAGTGTAGCGACTACAAAGACAAAGAAACACAACTTAACTTAGTTTGATTCAGTTATTAGAGGTGACCATTTTATTTGTGTTTAAAATCTAAAATCAGTGCAACTAAGGACCGACTGCAAGAGGTTATATTTTTGTTTGTTTGGTAAATGCAAATTTTAATTCATAAAATATTTTACTGAATTTGTAAAATATTTTAAAATTAGAAATGTACAATTTGAACTGCTTTTTATTTGTTTTTAAAGAACAAATCAAGAAAATCATTATTATTACCAATTATTATATGATCATCACTAAAAATAATTTTGTTATGGGAAGGAAGGAAATGTTAAAAAAGTACCTGCTCTGCGTGTTAAATTTTCCGAGTGCAGCCAGGCACGGTGGCTCGTGGGGCCTGCAGTACCAGCCACTCGGGAGGCTGAGGTGGGAGGATCTCTTGTGCCCAAGAGCTGGAGGCTGCAGTGAGCTATGATCACACCACTGCACTCCAGGCTGGACAACAAAGCGAGATTCACTCTCAAAAAAAATCTCCTGAGTGCACCATTGTTGGGTAGTAGCCAGGCCTGTGACCACCTACTCCCCACAACAGCAGACGTGCACACAGTGCCTGCCCTCCAGCAGCTTGCAGTCTGGGGGGCGACCAGCACGTGAACCATTTTCCACAGCCATGGCTTCCAAAGCCAGCTGTGCATCCCGATCAACCACACTCGAAAACAGTTTTATAGGCTCTTCTAAAGTTGCACATACCCTTACCATATATGATCCAGCAATTCCACTTCTGGATATTTACCCTAGAGAAATAAATATATGTTATAGCACAAAAACCTGTACACGAATGTTGATCTCAGTTCTATTTGTAATCGCTCCAAACTAGAAACAACTAAAATATCCATCAGAAGCTGAGTGAGTAAATCAACTGTGATTTGTTCACACAATGGACCACAACCCAGAAAAAAGAAGCAAACCTGGTACAATTGGGTGGATCTGAAAGGCATCACGGTGAATGAATGAAGCCGGTCTCAATAGGTGATACGCCCTGTGACTACACTGGTATGACAATATTGAAAAGACAAACTTAAAGTGTTGCAGAATCGATTAGTAGTTGCCAGGGGAAGGGATGTGAAGAGAGTGTGACTAAAGAGACAGCCTGACGGAGTTTGCGGGGTGACAGAATTGTTTCTGTCCTGATTGTGGTAGTGGTTACACAAATCAATACAAGTCGAAATTGACAAAACTGCCGCCAACCAAAGATGTCCGCTGTACCACGTGGTTGAAGGGCCCATATGGCAGAGAACAAAGACTTGAGAAGCAGGTGACAGCGCTGCAAAGAGCTGGAAAGAGGTTTCAAATGAATTCGGAATGTAATGGGAAAACTAAAGATTTTTCTTCATGAGAGAAACATGATTAGATTTGGGTTTTAGTAGGATCATTCTGTTGACAGACTGAAGATGGATCGGAGAGGGTTACATGGAAGGGAAGGAAATCAATTAGTATTCTATTTCAAGAGAGATCAATTAAGGGCAAGGGATAATAAATTCAGCTCTGTACATACGGAGCTAGAGACACTTACGGGGCATTGAAGCAAAGATGTCTAGAGTCTGATGCTCCGGAAAGAGGTCTGCGCTAATAATAACAATCGGATAGTTGAACCTATCTGTGCAGAAGAAGTTGCCTTTGATAAATTGCAGGTGGGGTCAGGGAGGAAGAAAGCAGCTTGGGATTAGGCCTAAGGGGAACCACAATATCTAAAAAGAGCAGAGAGAAAAGGGAAACTGAGAAAGGGTAGCCAAAGAGAGCAGAACGAGAACCAGGAGAAAGTTGTATTTCAGAAACTAAGGGAGGAAAGAAAAAGGAGGCGACAGTTTCTACCCCTGATGCACGTAAATCTGCTTGTTACCATCTGACTGCACAAAGGAGCAACTGAACTGCACACAGAATTATGAAGTCGCAGATTTTGGCCACCAGAAGAGACGCCTATAGCAACCCAGCCCAAATCGTCATCTAACAGCTGAGGAGACGCAGGCAGAGGGAATCCAGACGGCTTCCTTGGGAGGACATAGCTCATTCCTGGTAAGGTTGTGGCTGGCAACCAAAATGCCCGGGTATTGGAATGAAATAGTTGAATTCCTCAGCAAACCTTCCATAGGACAATTTTTATTTCCAGTAGACACGTTTTCCCCACCAGTTCCCCTTACATCCATCCACCTATTAGAGAAAACCACTTTCTAATCCAGCAGAAATAAGTCAGAACCAGGATGTCTAGATTCATTCCATCCTCCTGTTTCTTAAAACAGTGTTACCAATTATTAATAAATTCTATTAACCTCTTAACCTGGCTAATTCGTTTACTTTCATCTCCTCATCCAGGAGGAGGATACAAACACAGCTTTTGAACTAGCCATATACAGAACCCCCCAAATTTGGTTCATAGATAGGTTTCCCAGATAATTGTGATGGAAAATTTATTTTTTCCCAGCCTCGACTGCTCCATTTTCTTTCACAAAATATTTGTCACTTGCTACTTTCCAGGACATGGAGACAGTGGGATGTATATAGGATTTTCTACAAACGGGGCAACTTATCCAGACCTTACAGTGGCTAGACAACTAGAACACCCATAACTCTTTAAAAATCCCATACCTGTTTCAAAAATTTAAAATTAATCCATTACATAACCAAAATTACTCTTTCTAGAAGGGTTACGTGTCATGCATTTCAGCCCCCAGTTTTTGGCTTATTCAGTCCTTTCTGTGTAAATCTTAGTTAATATAAAAATACCTGATGTAAATATGCCAAAATTGCTTTCTGATGTGGAGATTTCTTAAGAATTTTATTTTGCTTAGTAACTTTGGATGAAAATTTGCCTCCAAAAAATAACAAAAGGATAACTAATCTAGAACTGAAGCTATGGATGTTTAGAGGATTATGAAGCCGTTAAAATTTTTCTTAGATAAGGTAAGGAATGAGCAACTAGCAAACAAAGCCAGAAAATAAGTAACACAGGACAAGACACAGTCGCAGTTGCTAGGAAGGCTTAGGCGTGAACGTGTGTCCCGAAAGAAGTGGTATTTTAGCAGGATGTTCGAGTGTGAGAAGGTCTTGGAGGCAGAGAAGAGAAGTTCATTTCAGGATGAGAGGAAGATGGGCTGTGAAAGTAAAAGGCATATTTTGGAAAGTTCAGGTGAAAGGAGCATATGAACCAATGAAATGGCAGATGGCGCCAGATAGGGGCAGCCAGACTTGTGCAAAGCCTTCAGTTATGTTGCCAGGAGTTTGGATGTTTCTGTAAATAGAACAAGAGTTTTTGAGGCTCTAGAGGAGCAATATGGTTCTACCTAAGATTCTGGAAAGTGGTTCTGGCGACAGTGTCTTTGGAGAGGGAGATATTTGAGAGGCCATCATGAAAGGCTCTGAGTGAAAGAGAAATGGGTCCCAAGGTACAGCGATGTGGGCGAGAATGGAAAGAAAAGGAGGAAAAGGAGGGAAGTTGAGAAGGAAGCATTTCAGAGAAAGAAGCAAGAGCCGTGGCGTCAGGAGCAGTCATCCGGGACAGACGACACCGTGTAGGGGACTGATGTCGGGCAGGAGAGACCAGTGTGACATGGTCAGCTTGGATGTGAATTGCAGGAGGCATGGATCGCGGGGAAGACAGGCCCAGCACGTGAGGACCCAGCGAGTTTGAGGTGACTGTGCAGAGGTTCGGACAGCCTTTGGAAATTCAGATCTAGCCATTCATGGAAAGACATGAAGACGGAGGTGTGTTACTGAAAACTGGCAGTGTGCTGGTTTGAAATGATCCGAGGCTAGGAGCTTTCCCTAGAACATTTAATTTAAGGCTTTAGCAATGGAAGAGAAGCCCAAAATCCTCTAAGGAGGAGTATATGGGATGGGGAGACTTTATTTTCTGACAACTAGTTATAATCTTCCTAGTTTTGTGGGTAATTTTACCTCCTACTATGTTAGCACCCAGGAATGTGCAACACAACATAAAATGGAGACTATCGAATAATTTGTTTCTGTGAGATATTAGAATGAGGAAATATGAAAAACATTCCATGTCGTGGTAAAATATCATACCTCAGAAAGGCATATATGTGTTAGAGCGTAAAATTGTCAGCAATTTGTAAACATTCCACCAGTGGCTGCCAGGCAAAGCCACACTGTGTGTTGATATGACTTCTTTCTCCCTTGAGTCCTACTGCAATAATTTAAGAGACTTCAGTTGTATCTTTTTAATGTCTTGCACATTTTCCAAAGAGTATGTGTCATGCTTTTACTCTTCAAGGTCACCTAACCCTGGTCTGGCCTTGAAAATGAATCAAACTGCTTTTCTACAAATATAGGCTCCAGTCATCTGATAAGATGGGCAAGTCTGCTATATTTTGTGGTTTGTCCATTTTCATTTGCAGACTAAGCTCATTTTAGAGGAAATCTATTCTCTGCGATTCTGATTTAGTCATTTTTATCCCAGAAAAGAGTAGTTTTTCAGTGTCCATTCTGACTCCGGAATATATTCCATAATTGGCTAACTTTGAACCTCAAATTCTTATATTAAAAATGCAGAAACTATGACAGCTTGACTATTTTTTCTGTGATTTAGGATTCAAGTCAAGCTAAATAATAACTGACAATATACAATGGGAAATCCAAAAAGAATCAATATGATTCAAAATTCATTTGTTCTAATTCAAATAAAATTTTGAGAATTAACACTGATGCCCAGCTCAGTTAGAATCTCAAGAGAATTCAGTGTGGCTGACTGAGCAGATGGTTCTATATTTTCTCTTTCCCAAGTTTGTATTTTTTTAAAAAAAAACAATATATATAAATGAAAACATAACATTACTGGAAAAGAAAAAATGGAAATAGCAGTGGAATATAAATGCTGAAAACTTCTTCCCAAGCAAGCCCAGACTTTGCTACATGCACAAAGTCAAGAATACACGGAATTCACCAAGAGCCGAACATCAGAGAGAGATTTGGAACTGCTGGGTCAAGAAGGCCCCCACCACTGATTCCCTAAATGGAGTCTACAAACGACTCTCAGAGGAAATGTTTCTCCCAAAGATAAACCCCAAATACTATGTTTTAAAGAAGATGAATTTCTCAGTGAAGTTTCAAAGACCTAAAAGAAGCAGCGCAGACCTTCTTCACATTAGTCGGCGAGGAGGGCAAGACTAGTGAACTAAAGCCACAATCTGAGCGTACACTCAGGGGCCAGGACACCCTGGCAAACTCACAGGGGCACTGTGTGGAGTTTTTACATTTTCGAGGGACACAGCCCTCTTGAAATCCATCAGATACCACGTGAAATGTTTGCTCTAGATAGAGCATGGTTTCAAAGTTCGATTGCACGACATTCCTTTCCCTGATGCAATGCGGGGTTTGCAGCAGTTGCTATGATAAAAGGCGCAGGCACGTGGCACACGGAAATCGATGGGGAGCAGAGGACGCAGTAAAGGTGGGTGATCTGATTTCAGAGTCTGAGAAGCTGTGCAATCCCCAACAGGCACATACAGCCCATTGGAAAGTGACGGTGATTTAAGAATGAAAGAGAAGGTTTTTTTCTTTTAATATCTATGTATTGGTTTTTCAAACAGCTACTAAGTTGTTAAGGCATACATAGCTATCAAGTTGTTTGGAGCTAACTACTTATAAACAGAACTGTTAGAAAGTTCTTTTGGCCTAGGGGTGCTGTGAAAAAAATTACCGAGACAATGACAGAGCCATGAACCGAGAGAGCTCGGAAGTCTCTGTGCTTTATCAGCTCTCAGGGAAACAAAACTCCCCAGTCTGGCAAGTGGCCCGGGAGGGGCGTGGGGAGGAGGAGGTCCTCAGGCTGCCTGATTGCTCTTCCTGCTGTTGACGCCTCACCCACTTACTTATATGGGGCTGTAGTTCGCCATTCAAGGAGGAGGCCTGCCAGGAAACAGATGTGCATAACTGCAGAGGAAACCCACAACCACCCCACATAAATCAACCCTGGCCTTCATTCATAAAAAAGAACCAAACCAAGTGCCACCCAACACAGGAGGAAAATACCAGCATGGAAGATAATGGGAATGGTGAGCAAATAAAACAGCTCACCTGAGAGGAAACAGAAATAATAAAAATAAAAAAAATCCAATTTGATCCTGGGAGATTGGAGAGGAAATTGCACCCATAAAATTAGAATTAGCTACAATTAAAAGGAGGAGGAGGGAGGGAGGGAAGGAGAAGATAAAAAGAAGAAAACAACACTGGCAGAAAAGGAGGAGGCACTGGTAATTAAAATATGATTGACAAAATAAAAATTCCTCCGAAATACCAAGCTGATTGTCTAGAAGAGGGGCCTGTTTCACTCTGGAGAGCAAGACAGCTGGACCATAGAGTCGAAGAAATCACCCATTTTAAAAATAAAAAAAAAAAAAAACCAGACAATTGAATAAATGAAAACTTAAAAAGTCTTACAGGATATACCCAGGAGGTTCAAACTAACAGATATTTTTTTTAAATAGAGAACAGAAAGAAAGAATCATAGAAGTGATTGAAGTATCTTTTCAGAGCTGAAATTTCTTCTATAATGGTCCACCAAGGACTGAACAAGATAAAGAAAAAAATGCATCCATTCCTAGATAGCTCCTGATAAAATTTACAAACACCATGAATTAAAGGAAAATTTCAAAAGCTCCTACAGCAAAAAATAGAGGAGGACAACATGCTATGTGTTTACCAGGGGCAGCTATGGAAAGCTCAGAAAACTTTCAAAGCTTTTGAAAAGAATCTAGCAGATCTTGGCCTTGGATCACACGTGAAAAACAAGTTGCAAAACAAATGGATAATCTCATCCTGCGGAGAGTGAATACACACACACACACACACACACACACACACACACACACACACACACACCTTGGACTGATGGAGACAGACAGATATTTAAAAACAATTAAAGGAACACGGCCGGGTGCGGTGGCTCATGCTTGTAATCCTAGCACTCTGGGAGGCCGAGGCAGGCGGATTGTTTGAGCTCAGGAGTTCGAAACCAGCCTGAGCAAGAGCAAGACTCCGTCTCTACTAAAAATAGAAAGAAATTAATTGGGCAACTAAAAATATATAGAAAAAACTAGCTAGGCATGGTGGCACATGCCTGTAGTCCCAGCTACTCGGGAGGCTGAAGCAGGAGGATCGCTTGAGCCCAGGAGTTTGAGGTTGCTGTGAGCTAAGCTGACGCCACGGCACTCTAGCCCAGGCAACACAGTGAGACTCTGTCTCAAAAAAAAAAAAAAAAAAAAAACAATTAAAGGAACACATAGCAGATGGAGATGAGGGAGAAGAGGAGGTAGAGATGTTTGCTTTTTATCTTCACCACTTGATACTCTCTCAGTTTTTTAACAAGGAATATGGATTACTTTTGAAATTTAAACAAATGGAGATGGAAAAAATCATCCTACCTTTAACAGCATAAAAGCAGCATGAGGTACATAGGAGGCAATTAATCAATATTTGTTAAATGACTGAGTGAATGCAAAATACAAATAAATATTTTTTCCACCAGCAGAAGTATAGCTCTACCCTTTTATTCAGTATCTTCTAGAACATTGATGAATTCAGATTTCTGTCTCTTCTTCAGTTATATTTGGTAAGCATATTTTCCTAGAAATTCATTCATTTCAGCTAGATATCAAAACGTATTATCTTATGGCTGTGCATTGCGTTACTTTATTTTTTAAATCTCCTGTCCATACTGTTTTTCTTTCACCTAACAAACTCCATACATCTTATTTTAAAATCCTGAGCAGAGTTCCAAGTGATAACTCAACTTAATCTTTGTAACAGCCCTATGAGGTGTGCAGGAAGGTCACGCAGCCTCGCTGGGGCACAGCCGGGCAGTGGCGGACTCGACCCAGGCAGCCTGGCCGAGAGCCTGTGCTCACCACTAGGCTGCACTGCCCTCCCCAAGTCCTGATGTCCAACGCTGAATATTTATATGTTCTTTATTTTTCTTTTAGCCTCGCCAAAGTTTTGTCAGCATTGTACTTCACTTCAAATAATTAAGTTTGAATTGCTATATTAGTTATAGTTTTTCAGGTCTTGAGTCATTAATTTCTAGTATATCTTATTAATTTCTTTCTTGTGCTTTGTTGGGGCTTTTTCTTTTTGGTGGTGGTGGGGCTTTTGGGGGAGCTTGTGCTGTTTGTTTGTTTGCTTTTGCTTCTGGAGTGGAATAGATAGTTTATTTTCATACTTTCTTATTCATAAATAAAAATCTTGAAAACCTGCAAAGTTTTCTCCACAACCTGGACGACATCCCATGTGTCACGGTATCATTACCTTCTAAACTGTCTCTTCATTCAGTTTTAATTTTCTTTGTTGTTTCCCTTGAGTTAAAAACTCAAAGCTTATTTAGGAAGCATTTTTAATTTCCGATGGTTTTAGATTTGGTATTGAACTTTTTGCTATTACTTTAAGCTTATTGCTTATAGTCAGAAAATAGGGCGTATGGTAATTTGGGATTTGCCGCATTGAGCTCTTTCTTGAGATGCACCATGGACTTCTGAAGATAACATGTTTTCTTTATGAATAGTGAGTAAATAAAACATATTAATGACATTATTAAGTTCTCTGTAAAATTTACTTAATGTATATACAAAGTAGATACTGTTAAAGTGTCCTATTAAGACTGCTTCACCTATTTCTTATTGTATTTCTAAAAATCTTTTTTGGTATCTTTTGATGTCATGTTATTTGGCTCTTAAACATTCCTGGCTATGACATTCTCATAATTAATTGTGCTCTGTAAAATCAATATAAAGTAGCCCACTTTATCCCTTGTTTATTTTTTCTTAAATTTTACTTTGTACCATACGAATGTTGCTCTTTTGGGTTCTTTTTATTTTTTATATGTCTTAATTTCTTTGTTCGTGAGTTTGTGTGTTTTCCGTGTCATTTTGCTTCAGTACCCACGTGTATATATAAATAAATTTAATATGAGAATTTTTGCTTTTCGTTAAGAAAGTTCAATCCATTTATATTTATTATATATTATGGTGAGTGAGCTTCCTGATAATAGTTCTGATAACATATATATTTTTTTCAGCATCATTCTATGCTATTAACACAGGTATATGGCATTTAAAATTATATGTTACTCTGGTCTAGCTTAAGGCTTCCCATTCATTCATTTATATATTTGTTCCAGAAATATTTGTTAATCTCCTATTATTTGCATGACATTTTACTAAGCACCAAAAACCCATTGGTGAAAAAGACTTATATGGGTTTTGTCATCATGAAGCTTACCTTCTAAAAATATTAGCAGCAGAAAATGATGAGTATCTGTGTGCTCTCTATCCAACGGTCACTGTGCTCACTCCTTTCCTTGCTTTAACTCATTGAATTATACAACGACAAAATGAGATTTTACCAGTGCGCAGACTGAGACAGAGTTTAAATAACGTACCTGTTGTATACGTCCTCTGCAGTGGATGCAGGATTGGAACACAGACTTGAACACAGGGCCAGCGGCCATGAACACACCGTCCATGAATATTCGCTGTCTCTCACTTCAGGTGCCAAGCTTTAGGCAATGCTCCCAGGTACGGAGCCTCCATCCCGGCCATCCCTGCACCATGCCTCCTGGCGCTTCCCTGCCATTCACAGCAAAGGCCTGTGGCTGGAACACCCTGTCTCTTCGGCCTCAGGCTATTTTCCCAGGAACCTCTAGCCATTCCCCTTGCTCACTGGACCTCACTCTCACTGGCCCTGCGACCCCCCCTCAAATTATCTGTGACTTCTGTTGGGTTCAGGGTTCAGGCCACCTTTGCCACAGAGATGACTTCTGGGCTGTCCTCAGCTTCCTCCCACTCCCTCCACACACCAGTGGCACCGTCTTGAAGCTTGCCATGCCACAGGCAACTAGGACACTAAACTGGGGTCCTCGCTCTACCTGTTCGAGCTGCGCAGCCACCATCAGTCTGAGAAGACCATCCTGAGTTTTGGAGGAGGGGTGGCCTATGTTGCACAAAGTCCTTATAAAAAGCAAGACCCAAGCCCCCTGCCCTTGGCAGATTACTTGCCATCTTTGTGGATGGCTGCCACGCACCCCACCCTCAGCCCCCACGTTGGGGTGGACAAGAGCCCTGACACCCAGCTGCCTTCGTCGCACTCTGCTTTGCCCGCAGTGCAGTGGGACCTGACGGGTTTTCCCTTTTCTCTTCCTGTTCCGTCAGCACCTTCCTCATTCGAAAGCTCCATGATCAAATCCACTTTGCCTGGCTTTGAATATGTCAGAAGGGGAGATCCCCACGTTGGGAAATCCTTTTCTTTCTCTGCAAAGCTTAGCCTTCAGGCCCTGTGTGTTTTTGTGAACTCGAATGTCCTAGTGAGCGTGCCAGGAGCTGCCTGTCCTTACACACGTGGGTAAACCTGTCCTCTGCCTTTCCCCTGGTCACCCTCCTGCCCCAGGGCAGGTGGCTGCCAGGCTGAGGAAGATAGGGCCGTGTACCAGGAAACAAAAAAGCACGAAATTACCCAGTGTGGCTCAAAAATATTTGCCCTGTTTTATAACAACTGAAGAAGTACATGGCACAGTGACGTCATAAAAGAGGAGAATATTTACCTAATCTGAGAGGGAGTGACAAAAAATCTCCTTAAGGAAGCAACGTGTGAGGTGCGTTTTGAAGCGACCATGAGAGATACCTGGTAGAAGAGGAAGTGAAGGGTTTTTCAGGCAAAAGCGGTGGCACCTGTGACCAGCCAGAGGCAGTGGAGCATCCTGTGTGCGAAGAGCAGGCTGCAGAACAGAGAGCGAGAACAAGAGGGGCAGCGCGGGAGCGGGAAGGGAAGAGCAAGATGCTGAGCAGGGGGCAGCCACGGGCTGTGGGCAGGACAGGGGCCTGGTGGCCTTTGTCAAGCATGACTGCGCCTCCCAACTCAGAGGTGGATGGAAAAGGTCAAAAGGGAGCCCTGGCACACGGCGCACGGGGCTGCAAAATCCCACGCCGGCCAGGCTCTGTAATGGCCTTTGGCTGACTAATGATTCACAGACTGAGGGCACAAGAGTTGTGAGCCGCTGAGTGCCACATGGCCTGGGGATTGAGCCCAGGACTCCTGCCCTGTCCCATCTTCTCGCATGTGACAACACCCTCCAGTGAGGAGCTGACTTCTCCCACACATGCTCCCAACCCAAGCAAACCGACAAGCGTCGTCACCCACACGGTTATGCTTCTTTGCCCTCCAAAGCTGTTCCACCGGCATTGCCAGCAGTTGCCCTGTGTTGGAAACACAGTTGAGAAAATGTCCTCAGCTACAGTGGAAATTCTAGATTATTTTAGCAGAACAGAGCCTCAGACAGAACCCCCAGCCTGTCTTTTGTCTTTTGTCTCTGAGGACACCCTTCAAGGTAGGTAGGACTGTGGACAGGAGTGGACAGCCTGGCCCTGAGCTTTCATCGGCCAGGTTTCCCCTCCAGTGGGAAAATTGTGAGTGGAGAAGAATACTGGGGTATAATTTTATCTTATTTACCTTTGTACTAGAACCGCGAGTTAGAGTCAGATTAGGATGTGGGACTTCCTCCACCAAGTTTGCGTGTGTGTTTCTGATCTTCATGCAAGAGTAGC
>CAUYSK010012590.1:0-18747 GCA_963575035.1 Avahi laniger
AGAATATTCATAATTCCAATGAAGCTCATTATTAGACAGATTAGGAAATAGGTAGATTCTCATTAATAGTGTCATTGTTACTAGATACAATTTACCAATTCCAGTTAGAATATAATTAAATACACTGAATATGACACTACAGTGATGCAAACAAAAGCAAATGGGCCATGGTTCTAATATGAATTTATATGAGAGATGTCTATCTGAACATGAGAAACATCTAGAACATATCATCTGAATAAATTGATGGAAAGGCAAAGGACAAGACTAGAAAATTACAACGTAAGCACTACAACAAATTAAAAAACATATAAAATTGTTCAACTTCCCTAATAGTCAAAGAAATGCAGAAGAAAACAATGAGGTATCACCTTCTATTTACTAAATTAGCACCTCTCCAAAAAATGATGACTCAATGTTAATGCAAGTACAGTAAACCTATTCTTCTCAAACACTGCTGGTATCACTCCAAATGACACCAACTCTTTGGGAAAGCAATTTGCTAATGTATATATCTGTGATGTAAAATACACCGATGCATACATATATACTTATTCAGAGTCATAAAAACATACATATGCTTCTTCCTTGGTAATCTTACTTTCAGGAATCTAGTCCAGGTAGGGAGAGAGAAACAAAACAGGAAAAACAAACAAACCCACACAAAGAAAATGCCACAAATCCAAATATAAATATCACAAAATATTTACAACAGTGAAAATATAGAAATCCCAACATTTAGTAAATTACAGCACAATGACTTTGTGAAATAGTATGCAACTATTAAAAGTGAAAAGTATGAAGTATGAAGACAATGTATCAACACAGAAATATGTATGATTATATAAAATAAAAAAGGATATAAAATTGTACACAAATTAAAAACTGTAACTACTCAAATATGCATTAAGAGAAAATAATAAATAAAAATGATAATAGTTGTTGAATGAGGATCATAAAATTATGTGAGTTTTTTCTTTTCACTTTTCCCTCAACCTTTGTTTTTTTTGAGACAGAGTCTTGTTCTGTTGCCCTGGCTAGAGTGCTGTGGTGTCAGCCTAGCTCACAGCAACCTCAAACTTGAGGGCTCAAGTGCTCCTCCTGCCTCAGCCTCCCGAGTAGCTGGGACTATAGGTGCACTTTTTTTTTATTTTTAGTTGTCCGGCTAATATTTTTTTTCTATTTTTAGTAGATATGGGGTCTCACTCTTGCTCAGGCTGGTCTCGAAATCCTGAGCTCAAGTGATCCTCTCACCTCGGCCTCCCAGAGTGCTAGGATTACAGGCATGAGCCACCGCACCCAGCCTTCCCTCAATATTTCTTAATGTTGCACCATTACTTTTATTTAAATAAGTCACTTACAAAACAGTATTAACATTAGCATAATTTATAAGTAAAACTCCATAATTAACATAAAGAGATGATTCAGAAGGTACTTCTGGATCTTGAAATTCCCCAGGATTGCCTATTAATAACTGTTTTTTAAAGTCTAATGGTTACGTGGGGGAAGTGGCAGTTAACAGAGGGTTCCACCTGCCAGTGAGACAGTCTTGCTTTAAAGACCTATCAGAGTCGGGGATAATTCAATTGCAGATAGATATATTTGATTCTTATCATTGGGATAAATCCCCTTCCCAGGTCCTTAAACATAAAACACACAACTTTACAGCTTTTAAAGAAATATATATTAAACACGTAAGTAAATGGGATATAAATTTTATAAATGAAAGCATTGGGTATAAGTTAGAGTTCAAGCAGACCAAGAGAACAATGCACCAAGACAAATTAATGGGACCTATAAAGAAGGGAATTCTTGGTACTCTAACCCTTCCAAATGTGATAAAGCTTTGGTTAGCTAGCACTCAGATAACCAGACTTCTCAGTCAGCCATGCATTCAGCATTGCAAAATTTCCCATCTAATCGATCTACCTACTTCGGAGGTCAAAAACTATAGAGAAATAGAGTAAATACAAATACTGTGTACCCAACAAAAACAAGTGACAATCTGGAAATTTCACTTCAGTCCTTCAATTTTTCTTCTTGAGAGGAAATCAAAATGTTTACCTCTTTTTAGTTGGTTCCGTTGTATTCTTCCCAAGGATTTCTCTAATGAAAAGCAAATAGAGTTCATTACATATGCGTGAGCCAGTGGTAACACCAAATGAGAGTGAAAGGGACTTACAAAGTTGATTTTCCTGGTTACTCTGATGAAACTAACATACTGGTAAGAAGCTTTATAATGCTTACTTTTAAAATGGATAACAAATTAAATGTTCCAATGAAATACTACCAACAACACTATACCTCCCCCATAACCAAGACAGTTTACTTGAAATGTAAACTTTTATAGTTTACTAGTAAAAGATGGTACCAGGCTGTCAGTCATTTCCATGCATTGGGAAGGTCTTATATCCTCTAACAGAGAAAGAGAGAATTTGTTGCAGTATTAGGTGGCCAATAACCTGAAACTGGGTGCACCCATGACGTTTATGAAGAAGTGAATGAGGCTCTCAGAAAATACTCCTGAGGAAACCAGAGGGGAAGTTATATCAGCCAGATTCCTAGCTCTGAAGGCTCTCTGGAAGTCTATTGTATCTTTCCCAGATAAAGTAAAAAGAATGATCAAAATCACATATTAAAGAAAAAGTACCAAAGTTTCTAATTCCATAGTCCATGATATGTTCCTAAGAGAGAAAAGGGAATACATGCTTCTTACTATTTTTTTTCAAATCAAAATAAGTCTGTAGGCCTATTATATTTTTCAAGGGAATAATAATCTGTTTTACTGTGAAGCTATTTTCCATAATAAATCCTTATTTCATGAAAATATCACACCTGGGACTTGAAATGAGTGAGCAGGAAACCCAGAGCTTTCCTGGGACTCCCTCACTTTAGGCCCCTTGAAGACCAAGCCGCACTAGAGCACCACATTCATAAAATGGCCATCTAACAAAGTAAGGCCAGCATCTGGCAAAAGTAGTCAAATCCTCCTTAGGCACCAGGAAACAAGGTTCAGGCAGATGACTGCCAAGATCTTGCAACGGTGTGGATTTGAGAGGCAGATTTTTGTTTGTATAGCATTGTGAAAATCAACTCACCCTTCTCAAATGCATGCTTATTTGTGCTCACAGGACTATGTGTGTTTGTTTTTTAAAAATCAGTTTTACCTCATTGCTTTCTGCTCCTCCTCCATCTGTTCTCTGACCTGCTGTAGCTCCTTCAGCAGTTCAAGATCCGTGCCATTCACCCAGGTGTAAACCACGTCGATCGGCATGGGCAGACAGAGCCTAGGGAAAACCACAAGTCCTCCAGCTTAAATGCATTTTCCCAATATATTTGGAATAAGAGTATAACAGGGTTTAAACCCAGAGATCATAGAAAAATATCAATGCAAAGGTAATCCAACTGTGGTACATTATCACAGAAATGCACGTTTTCAAACTGGAGCTGAGGGCCTACTATTTGTCAAGTACCTTCTCTGTGAGTTGCATTATGCTAGACACTTGGCATAATTTCCCTCGTTTGATCCTCACAACCACCCTGTAAGGAGACTGGTATTACTCCATTTTAAACATTATTTGGGGTGGTCTTCGAAGCTTGGTTTAGATTAAATTGCTATATTCTCATAGCAAACAAGAGAGCTGAGATGCAAATGCAGCCAAACAGAAAATAGAAGCTTAAAGAACAAAGTTATAAAAAAAGTTATTGAATAGCCCATGATGAAGACGTAGTCCTACTCAGTACTGCAGCCTTCTTGTGCCCTCCTGTCCCCAAGCCCAACCTCTCCCTGGCCTCCTCATTCTGCTCTGTTTTTCTGTTTTTCATAGCACTTATCATCTTTCTAACACATTAAACAATTAACTTGTGACCTATACTACTAATTATGTGTGTCCTCTCCTTAGATTGTAAGCTCCAAGAAGGTGGGAAACTTTATTGCTTTGTTCCCTAAAGTATCCAAGCAATGAGAAGAGTGCCTGGCATGTAGGTGCCCAGTAAGTATTTGCTAACATGAGACACTAGTACAGAAGACCTTCCTGAACCTGCACCATTTTTCCTAATTATCTTATCCTCATAACAAGGAGTCAGGCAGATTTTCAATTCTTGAGTGTGCTGTTTAAGCCTCACCTTAGTGACTCTGTCCAGATTCTGTCCTTGCCAAAAGCATTTTTCTCCATTCTCTCACTGACTTACCAAAACCTACCCATTTTTCAGGGCCTGCTCCAGACCTACGCCACTTTGACATATGAATTCATGTATACATTTGGGTAACGGTATTACTTTTCATGGGCTGTTGTAAGGTCAGTATTTTTCAAGAAACTGTATAGTTTTGGGGGAGTTTTGTTTTAGGCCAAGGACCAAAGCTTACCCTTTTACCCTCTATTTGTCCAGGTACAGATTAGGATGATTTTGGTTGCAACCATATCACTCAGTGCAGGATTAATTATCTCACGGGAAAATCAATGCAGGTTGGTGGATAAATCTTTCAAATTATGGAAAGAAAAAAATAAATATTATAGAAGTGTCAACCACCTTTAGCTTAAAAGAAAGAGGTGAGATGACTGGATGAAAGGGATGTTTATCCATTCACTGAATAAATATTTACTGAGCACTTAGTATGTGCTCTGCACTGTTCTAGATGCTGGGGATTCAGCAGTAAATAAAACAAAACCCAAATCTGTGTCTTCTTAGAGCTTACATTCTAAAAGGGTGAAAACAGGAAATAAACCAAATAAATGGATATAAAGTTAGATTTTATGTTATGGAGAAAATAAAGCAGCAAATGAAGACAGAAAGTATGTCTATGTGGGGGGTTGGTTTTAAAGAGGGAGCTCAGAAATGGCCTTAGTGAAAAGGTGGTATTCCAGCAAAGATGCGAAGGGGAGAGGAAGCGAGCCAGTTGTATAAATGGGGGAAGAATGGGCCAGAAAAAGTTCACACATTCCCTCACAGACATGTATCTCCAATATCTCACTTGTTCAAGGAACTAGAGGCCAGTGTTCCCTGGTGGGGCAGAGACAAAGTGAACAAATGGTAGAACATAATTGGAGATGAAGGTCAACAAGGTAACAGGGACCCTACCCAGAGCTTCCTGAGGAAAATGAGGAATCACCTTATACTCAAGCACACGTGACAGCTGAGTATCTACCAACTCTCTTGTCAAGATTTACCACTGTCTGCAGAATAAAGTCTAAATTCCTTCATAATCTGCACCTTGCACTCTGGATGCTACAACTATATGCCCTTACCCAAATATGACAAGAACGTGCAACACTTTGTGCTTTTAAACTTGCTTTTCTCTAGACCTAGAATGTTCTTTCTTTCATGCTTCCTTTAACTAACTACCTCCTCCTTCCCCAAGCCCCCTCTTCCCTCACGCCCTACAAAGAGAACTTATTGGTTAACACACAGCTTCCATACGACTTTGTACTCTAAGGCTGCAGTCCCACCCCCCACGCCCCATCTGTGGACTGGTACTGGTCCATGGCCTGTTAGCAATCATGTCGCAGAGCTCTGCAGAGCGCTGTCTACAGAAAAATTGTCTTCCATGAAAGTTGGGGTGGGCTGGAGGCATAGCGGGGCAGGGGCCACACCACAGGAAGTGAGCTAAAGCAAAAGAAGCTTCATCTGTATTTACAGCCATTCCCCATCACTCACATCACTGCCTGAGCTCCGACCCACCCTGGTCTGCGGAAAAATTGTCTTCCATGAAACCAGTCCCTGATGCCAAAATGGTTGGGGCCACTGCTAAGGAATCTTTATCATACTGTGCTGTACTATTTTTTATGCATGCATATTTTCCACTAGATGGATTATCTCTAGAGCTTAAATGGTATCATGCATTCTTTGTCCTGATTCATTAATTGTCTCCTCTCTTTCCTACATTTGCAGGCTCTCTCTTTACTGTAACAGTATGCAAAAGAGTCCCCATATAGGTTTTTTCCTGCATTTATCTATATCAATCGTTCTCAAACGTTAGTAGGCATCAAAATCACCTGTAGGAATTGTAAAACAGATTGCTGGGCTCCACCCCTAAGTGTTTCTGATTCACTGGGTCTAGAAGAGGGCCCCAGAATTTGCTTTTCGAACAAGTTCCCAGGTAATGTACCTGCTGTTGCTCCAGAAATCACACTTTGAGAACTGCTGACTTATATGTAGGTTATACTTCACTTTTTTCCCCACTGAAATGCCAGTTCTGTAAGGTCAATGAGTTCACCTTGTTCACCACTATATGCATAGGGTCTAGAAGAGTGCCTGGTACACAAGTGGGGTTTAATATGTATTTATTGGATAAATAACTATCAGTTCATTCCTTCAGCATTTATATCAGTCTTTCCCAGTTTAAAAAAAAAAAAAAATCTATCTGCCTCACATTGCCCACATGTAAATTATCCAAGGTCATCTCACTTCCAAACTCCCAGGTGGTTTATACTCAGACTAAAAATAAATTTTAAAAAACTGCTTAAGTGAAATATTTTTAAAAGAAAAGGTTAAAAAATGAAGGGGGAAGAGAACTGCATATTTCAAAGTTTTCCTGTAAAAGTAAGTATCTGTTATTAAAGATTTTTTAACATACTCAAGAGATATCCATATATGTTCAATGTAGAAAAACATAAAATAATATACTGTATGTATTACACGATGAGCTTAATTCTCTAGTGAAACTGACAATCCAAAGGAGATCATGCGATCTGCACAAGGTCAATGAGTCAGTTGTTTTTCTACTATTAGACATGGTCACGGTGAGTGTGAATCTTTTGCTCTAACCACTAGCCCACTCCGTCTGGGTTCACAGATGAGAAGGCAGGCTTTATTTTAGAGTGAAAGACTAAGTCATCTGTGACTCAGAACAAAAGCTGTGGTGACACCGATACTACTTTTATTTTAATCACTGTGGTTTTAAGTGAACATTAAAGTCACTTAATAGTCCCTTGGTTCTATATTCTATAAAGTAGACAAGAAAACATAGAACTTAAATAGTATCTTAGAACCAAAGAGTTGGAAGAGATTTTACACTTAATCTAATACCCACATTTTACAGATGATGAAATCAAGCCCCAGACTGACTTAATGCCTCATAATTAGTAGCAGTGGAAAATTTATATATTTACTTGTTAATGTCACATAGAATGGGATTTTTTTTTCATTCGGGGCAAACAACCTTAAAAAGATTTGTACAGAAACTAGCAAAAGAATGAAAATGTTCTATAAAAACAATGGTATTTTCAAATATATTAGAACATGTGGTATGTTGTATTATGATTCGCTTATTTGTTATCAAAATGAGGCAATTCTGAATATCCCTACATAACAATCAAACTCATTTTGGTGCAATCTAAAATTTGAAGACACATTCCACACAAAATTTTTTTTTAATTCTCTAGAAAAAGAACAAAACTATTTGATTAAAACTGCTGACCTCAAAATACGCATTTTCTAATAAGCTTGTTTTCTTTCTAAAAGTTTGAAGCTCCTTCAGGGCAGAGATCTACGCATCTGTGCCCTATCAGAACATAACACAGCATAAGTCACAGAGTAGGTGCTCGATAAATTGAGTAAAAAAAAAAAAAGGTCAATCAATTTTGAACTTTTTTTAGGGAAACCAGCTGTTGTGAAAATGAAAATCAGAAAAGTAGGAAATTATATTTCATTAAGATCCTTTAATGCAATAGTTCTCAGAATGTGGTCATGAGACCAGCAACTTCAGCATCACCAGAAAACTTGATGGAAATGCAAATTCTTAGAGCCCCTCTGAGACCTACAGACTCAGAAAGCCTGAGCTGGGAAGAAATCGTTACTTTCTCAGGCCCTCCACTGCAAGCTGAAGTTTGAGAACTGCTACGTTAAGAAATGGTTCTCAAACTTTTTAGTCTCCAGATCCTTAGCAACTAAAAAATTATTAAGGATTCCAAAAAGCTTTTTTTTCTAGGTTATAAAAAAATATTAAAAAAATTGAGACATTTAAAAAATACTAAGACATTTTAAAACAACAATAACAGGCCTGGTGTGGTGGCCTATGCCTGTAATCCCAGCACTTTGGGAGGCTGAGGTGGAAGGATTGCTTGAGGCCAGGAGTTTGAAGCCAGCTTGGGCAACATAGCAAGACCTCATGTCTACAAAATATTTAAAAATTAGCTGTATGTGGTGGTGCATGCCTACAGTAGTAGCTACCCGAGAGGCTGAGGCAGGAGGATCATGCCCAGGGGTTTGGGGTTACAGTGAGCTATGACTGAGCCACTGCATTCCAGCCTGGGTGACAGAGCAAGACCCTGTCTCTCAAAAAACATAAATAAGTTAAACTATATCTTTAATTTGGAAAGATCCTTCAACTGTCATATTTAAAGCGTGGATGATTTCATGACTCATCATTTAGGTCCGAATAACAGATATTCTTCAAAACAGATCTCTTCTCACCGATTCTGAAAGGACTTTCCAGCAACATTGTCTCTATAGGAATCAAACAAGACATGGTATTGATCCCGGCTCCATTCCAGAACCACCTAGAAAGAAGAAAAAGAAACAATGTTTTCTCTGTGTCAAGAACTAAGAGTATATCTTTGAACATGTGTCCTAGAAAAAAACAAACAAAACTAAGAATATTTAACTTTCATTTCATTTTAATTTCATTAGGAATTGCCAGAGTTGAATAGGCAAAGCAATCAAAATTCACTCCTTCACTTACTATCTACCATGTACCAGACACTGTGCTAGATCCAGACAAATTACAGTACCTGACCTGGACAGCCTAAAAGATTTAGTGTCTCACTGTCCTTGGAAAGGGGTAGGGGAATCAAAGAAGTTTAAGAGGATGTGATACTTGAATTGGGTCTTGAAGAATGAGTTCACCAGGCAGGAAGAAAGGGGCTGCCAGCCAGTTGGAAGAGCATATTCAAAGGTTGAGAAGCAGCAAGGGCAGATTGTTTTAGGGCAACTCTGTAGCTGGCTTTATTTAGAGCACAGGCAGATAACTGCAGAGCAATGCAGCTAGGAAAGAAAGCTGGGCCCTAACTGTGACAGGTCTTCTGTGCCTTGGGATAAAGAGATACTGAACGATTTTAATACAGCTACACATCCATCTAAAGTCTAAGACTCTTCAGCATACATGAACACACGCTGAAACAGAAGAGACTGACAAGATATGGGAGGATGATGACCTTATTACCTATGGGGTTTCAGCTGATGACCTTGCTAAACATTTCAGAAGAAGTGGTAAGCCTCCTCTTGTCTGCATCCCAAATCTATAAACCTACCCAGACACATGCCCCATTTTCTTCTTCACTCTTTTTACCAGAGATGAAGTGTCCCTCCTCTTTGCAAACATCCAATCTCTGTCCATTTGCTCTGGATCTCGTCAACTCTCATGTTCTTAACACCTTGTCTTTCTCATTGTCTCCCAATAAGATTATTCCCGTCAGCACTTAAACAAGTTCTGGTATCTCAGAAAAACCTTCCCTTCATTCCACATCCCTCCCAGCTAGTCCCTCTATCCCAATTCTGTCCCTTTCAAGATCGTCTCCTGCTTCCTCCTTCAACCCATTTCAATACTGATTGCCAAGCTCTTCACCTTGTCAAATCCAATGATATTTTCCTGATCTCTATCTTACTCAATTCATAGTGGTTGCCTAGTTCTTCTTTCTGAAATGCTTTCTTGGTTGTCCTCCTATCACTCTGCTGGCTCCTTTTCTGTCTCCTTTACCAGCTCATCCTCTGCTAGCTTTGTATATGTCCTTTATTCTATTCCTCTTCCTGAAATGCCCTGCTTCCTGCCCAGGCTTCTTCCAGCATCCTATTTCGCCACCCCTAGGAAGTGGCCCTGCTACATTCAGGTAGGCTATAGGAGCCCCAGTCATTTAAATTTCATTCCAGACAGCAGAAAGGAAAAGAAAGGGAAAGATATGCCCCTCCATTAAGGAGACTTCCTGGAAGCTGCACCTACTACTTCTGTCTTCATCAGCCAGAACTTAAATAAATCTATTATAAGAAGTTAAAATTTATCAAAACTTATGCACATAAACACAGTTTGCAGTTGAGAGAAATGTAAAGATGCAATATTAAAATAACTGCATAAAATTAACTGTAATATATGCTATACTATTGTAATAATTTCACAGCCATCTCCTGTTGCTATTGAGTTGAGCTCGAGTGTTACATCTGTTTAAAATTCCAAGTGACACTAATTATCTACCCATGAGTAGTTGGTATCTCTAGTAAATTGCGTGTCACAGTAAAAATGATCTCTTAACAGTTCTCCCATATTTTCCATGTTTAGTGCAATACTGTAAATTTTGCACTAAATACCATAGGACTCTTATGAAGTGCTATTAGTGCTGCTGGAAGTGTTCCTGAGGAGAAAAGTCACAACATTAGAAGAAAAAGCTGAATTGCTTGGTATGCACCATAGATAGAGGTCTATGGTTGTGGTTACCAAACATTTTAAGATAAAGCAACTTAGTGCAATGATCACTGTAAAAAAAGAAAAGCAAATTCATGAAACCGGCACTGCAACTACACCAGCAGGTGTGAAAACCGTGCACCTTTTGTGAAATACCTTTTTAATCTAACGTTGAAAATGCAGCTTTTATGTGGACGCAGGATTGTTATAAAAAAGGAATATCTACCTATAGACTCTAATATGATTCAAGAAAAAGAAAAGTTGTTACGTTACAACTTAAAGCAAAAAGAAGATGAAAGATCTAAAGCTGGAGAATTTAATACCAGCAAAGAATAGTTTGATAATTTTAGAAAGCGGTTTGACTTAAAAATATCAAGGATATTTAACAGGATAAGCAGCTTCTGCTAACCAAGAGGCAGTAGACCAGATGCCATTAAGAAAATCATTGAGGACAAACAATATCTGCCTGAACAGGTTTTTAATGCAGACAACATTTAATTTAATTCTGAGGAAAAAATGCCACAAAGAGCACTTAATAGTAAGGAAGAGGCCAGGCCTGGTGGCTCACGCCTGTAATCCTAGCACTCTGGCAGGCCCAAGTGGGTGGATCCTTTGAGCTCAGGAGTTAGAGACCAGCCTGAGCTAGAGTGAGACCCTGTCTCTACTGAAAAAACAGAAAGAAATTAGCTGGACAACTAAAAATATATATATACAAAAAATTAGCCGGGCATGGTGGCGCATGCCTGTAGTCCCAGCTACTTGGGAGGCTGAGGCAGGAGGATCACTTAAGCCCAGGAGTTTGAGGTTGCTGTGAGCTAGGCTGCCGCCACGGCACTCTAGCCTAGGGAACAGAGTGAGGCTGTCTCAAAAAAAAAAAAAAAAAAAAAATAGTAAGGAAGAGAAGTAAGCACCAGGATTTGGGCAGGAAGGGGTGAGCTAAACCCACTGTTTTGTGAAAACGTAGTCAGGTTTATGATTAAGACTCTCTATAAAGCTACTAACCACCAAGCCTTTAAGGGAAAAGATAAACACCAGCTACTAGTCTTTCAGCTGTACAAAAAGAAGGCTTGGATAAGGAGAACCCTTTTTCTGGACTGGTTTCACAGATGCTTTGTCCCTGAAGTCAGGAAGTACCTTGCTAGTAAAGGGCTGCCTTTTAAAGTTCTTTTGACATTGGACAATGGCCCTGGCTACCCAGCACCCTGTTGAGTTCAACATCAAAGACAACAAAATGGACTAAGGGGGTCATAAGGGCCTTTAAGGCTCATGACATACAGTATTCTATGGAAAGTTCTGTTAACACTATGAAAGAGAAACCTGATGGGGAGAACTTTTGATTTCAGTTTTGTTCTGGCTTGTTTGTGTACACTTATACTCCTACTTTCGCACAGATCCAAACCCCAAGTGTTCCCTGACAAGACTTACAGAGTTTTGTTTTGTTCTCAAGAAATTAATAAGAAGCAGAATGGGAGTCCAAAATTCTAAAGCATGCAATAATGGCCCCCGTCCTGGGACCCCTGCCGGCTATATGTTCAAAAGTTATGGTCGTCTCTCGTGCACATTTTTAAACCAATGGATAGAGAACCAAAACAATGTGGATGGCCATCCCAGGGATCTTTTGAGTTCCCAAAATTTGTCCTTCTTAGAAGAAAATTATTAGATTGTGGTCCTAAAATTAAACAATCTGAGTGGGAGGCATAATTTAATTGGCACCTCAAAGCTCCCAAATGCATTCAGGATCCTAAAATTGCCCTCTCTACAAGATACTATCTCAAAATTAACTGAGATAGGCCCGGCACGGTGGCTCACGCCTGTAATCCTAGCACTCTGGGAGGCCAAGGCGAGATCAGCCTGAGCCAGAGCGAGACCCCATCTCTACTATAAATAGAAAGAAATTAGCCAAACAACTAAAAATAGAAAAAATTAGCAGGGCACAGTGGGGCACACTTGTAGTCCCAGCTACCTGGGAGGCTGAGGCAGGAGGATCGCTTGAGCCCAGGAGTTTGAGGTTGCTGTGAGCTAGGCTGATGCCACGGCACTCTAGCCTAGGCAAGAGAGTGAGACTCTGTCTCAAAAAAAAAGAAAAAAAAATTAATTGAGATAAACAAATAAGAAAGGAAAGGCCTTAAGGACCCAAATTCTTCCTCTCTGGAAGAGACTTCCCTTCTCTTTCATCTGTTCCTCCTCTCTATCCTTCCTTGGCCCGCTAAAACCTGTCCCTTTAAAGTTAAACTCACTGATGATTCATATTTCTTTCGTTTCTTGGAGCAGAGCTGACCTTTGAGCCATTGCCAAGGAATTCCTGGTCACTGAGGACCTTCAGTGATTTGCTGATGAATTCAACATAGCCAGGCTTATCAGCCAGATGTTTCTGACCTATACCAGTTGGTTCACATACTTTTGGTGAAGGTCAGGCACAACACTGGATGGGCAAGGCTTGTTGGTGTGATCCTGAGGGGAATTTAGGCAAAACACTCCCAAAGACTATGATATAGCCCAAAGCACTGGAAAAAAAAACTCCACAAGGCCTGTTAAGGCTTTTCCTAAAGCCTTAGACTGGAAAATACTCTAGGGCTGTACCCAAGAACCTAATTAGCCAGTTTACAACTATTATAGCCAGCTCCAGGTTGCATTTCAAGAAAATGCTGGATTACCTATAGATGTTGATTCTACTCCAATAACCTTTAACTCTGTTTGTGAATGGCCTATGTTGAGACCTCCCAGCTGGTCAAAAGAGCCTGCATGGAATGAGGAACTATGTGTACTCCTAATCTAGTCAATTTGGCAAATCAGTTTGCCAGCACTCTTGTGGACATTACTAAAAAGGAAACCATTAAAATTCTTAATCTCCAATTACAGCATATGGAGGTGCCCAAATATAACACCAGGAGGAAAGCTCCTGAGCTATGCTACTACTGTAAAGCCAGCCCCCTAGAAAAGAGATTGCTGCAAAAGAGAGAACCTTTCATCAACTTTAATGGATCTCCAGAGAATTATGCTGAGTTTATAACAAAAAAATAGGAGGGGACCAGTCTCGAAAGTTTACATGTTGTATGATTCTGCTGGAGCTCAGGTGCCTTAACATGCTAAGATGCCTTGAAAGCTGCCTCAGAATCAAGGTCCCTCCAACCTTGTCCTCCCCCAAGTATGAGGGATGGAAAGAAGGAAACGTATCATGTTCCCGGATTACAACAGGTTCTTCATAGTTTCTGAAAACAAAATTTGTTTTGCATTAAGAGGCACTCAAAGAAAGAACAAGATATACTAAAGATATTCTAAGCTTTATCTTTTGTAACTGCCCTCCTCCTTTGATACCAATCAGGAAGCTAAAGCTGCTCATCACCAGCAGCGCTTTCTGATCAATTTGATTCAAGATGCTGCTTTTCTCAATGCAAAGTGGCTTAGTGCAAAGTATTTACACAGATTTAAAAATAAAAAAAAAAGTAACCTATTTCACGTTAGGAGTTGAATGGTTATTAAAACTGGGGCGATTTCCTTTCTTCACATAAATTAAAGGAAATAACTCGGCCGGGCACGGTGGCTCACACCTGTAATCCTAGCACTTTGGGAGGCCAAGGCGGGCGGATTGTTTGAGCTCAGGAGTTTGAGACCAGCCTGAGCAAGAGCGAGACCCCGTCTCTACCAAAAATAGAAAGAAATTAATTGGACAGCTAAAAAAAAAATTAGCCGGGCATGGTGGTGCATGCCTGTAGTCCCAGCTACTTGGGAGGCTAAGGCAGTAGGATTGCTTGAGCCCAGGAGTCGGAGGTTGCTGTGAGCTAGGCTGACGCCACGGCACTCACTCTTGTCAGGGCAACAGAGAGAGACTCTGTCTCAAAAAAAAAAAAAAGGAAATAACTCAAACCCAAGATGCATGACCACTATTACTCAAACACTAATTAAAGACACTTTTCTAGACCATGCCTACCTTCTTTGGATCCTTTATGGAATTAGACACACAGCATATGTTTGTTGAATAGATTTTTTAAGGAGCACAAAATGAAAACCAGGGCTCTATTAAGGACTAATCATTTATTTGCATGAAATGATGTAGGAGTACTTATTGTTTAGCTTTTGAATGAGTACAGATCAAAGTATATTAAACATTATCAGAGAAAAGAAATAATAAAGGATAGGGCTAATCAAGACAGACTTTTCCTAAGAAAGAGCTAAGATTTTTAAGGAAATACAGGAAAAGAGAAAAAGGAAGGATTTGTTTGCCATTTGGGGAAGAAGGAAGGAGACAAAATAATAAAGGAAATTGTATTAAAAGTCAGAATTAAGAACATTAAAGCTTTGACAGTGTACTTTACTGTATAAAAGTTGTATCTAAAAGAAAACAGAAAGTAAAAACAAAAAAAGAACCTCCAGCAACCACAATTGGCTAAAGGAAAAAAGGAAAAAGAAAGAGAGAGAGAGAGAACTACGGAAGGATACTTTCAAAATGTACCCAAACTGACTTTCCAGGTATGTCTAGGTTTGCCTGTTTTACTGTTCAGAGTTTTAAGACTCACAGAATTCTTCAGGAAAGACTTTAAATCTAGTGCCCTCCTTTGCACCCAATGTTTGAGTCCTTGCTATAATGTCCTGGCAAACAGTTACTCTGAGTTCAGACTTGCACTGTCCAGTATGATATCCACTAGCCACAAGCGGTTATTAGATTTAAACTAAATAAAGTAAGAAATTAAGTACCTTAGTCACACTAGCAACATTTCAAGCGCTCAATAGCTACATGCAGTTAGTGGCTACCATACTGGACAGTGCAGAAATACAGCACATTCTGATCATTGCACAAAGTTCTATTAGACAGTGCTACAGCTATTCATTCAGATTAAGTGTCACAAAAGTACATTCGGTGGTGAGTCAGAACGCTTGACCTAAACTCTAGTTTTGCTGTTTTAGAGAAGTCACTTAACACTAAGTTTCAACTGTAAAATTTAAATAATATTACCTTATCCCATAAGGGGTGGTTATGAAAAATCAAGTGAGTTGATATATGAGGGCTGTCCAGAAAGCATCCAACCATCATTAATATTTAATTTTCATGGCTGGATATTTTCCGGACAGCTCTCGTATATCCAAATACTCTGACAACTACAAAGGAAACACAAGGTATAAAAGTATGAAATAACACTGAATTTACTTAACCCCGCAAGGGGTTCACAGACTACTAAGAAGACAAATTATGAAACAAATAATTACAGTATATCATATGAAAAAAATAGAACTAAAATATGAACAAAGAGATGGTTTAACTTGGTAAATATTTCTATTAATATTACAATTTTCAAACCAGAAGCCAAAACTATTCTAATTAAGGTTTTTAAATTTTATTTTGGCAAAATTTAATTGCCATAAAAAAGTTTAATGAAGTTTTGCATATTAACTTAATAACTTAATTCAGCCAATAAATATTATGTGCCTCCATTCTAGACTCTGAGTACTCAACAATGACCAAAACAAAGTTTCTTCCTTTGTGGAGCATTACAGACTAGTCAAGGGAGAAAGTGCTTGATGTAATGTTATATGAAAAAAACAACAATCGCAGGGGTGGGGAACCTGCAGCCTCAAGACCACATGTGGCCTTCCAGGTCCTTAAGTGTGGCCTTTTGACTGGATCCAAATTTTATAGAACAAATCCTTTATTAAAAGGGGTGCAGCAGAGAAATATGAAGTTTTCTTGCCTCCTTTGGTGTTTAAAAATGAACAATTTTAAAATGAGAAGACCACGGGTTCCCCACGACTCTGGAGTATGATACTTGCAAAATGGTGCAAGAAAAAACAAGGAAAAACTGCCATAATAACAATAAAAAACAAATATTGTATAATTCCATTATATAAAATGTCTGGCAGGCAAATCCACAGAACAGAAAGTAGATCAGAGGTTACCAAGAGCCAAAGGGAGGAGTCGATGGGGAGTTATTCCTTAATGGTTACAGAGTTTCTGGGGTGACGAAAAAGTTTTGGAAACTGACAGTGGTAGTGGTTGCATAAACATAAATGTAATTAATGCTACTGAGTTACACACTTAAAAATGGCTAAAATGACAAATTTTACATTATATATGTTTAACCACAATAATTTAAAAGAAAAGTAAATCACTACAATAACTTCCCCCAAAAACGAATAAAGAATATTCTGAACAACTCTATATCCACAGATTTGATCATTAAGATGAAATGGACCAACTTATTGAAAGATATAACCCCACCAAAACTCAAACAAGGAGAAACAGGTAATCTGAAGAGGGCTATATCTATTAAACTCAATTTGAATCAATAATTAATCACCTTCCAAAACAGAAAGCAACACACAGAGATGGTTTCACTGGTGAATTCTACCAAATATTTAAAGGGAAACAAATGATACCCATTCTCTACAATCTCTTCCAGAAAACAGAAGCAGAGGGAATACTTCTTAACTCATTCTATGAGGTCAACATGACCCTAATATCAAAGCAAGACAAATAAGAAAGCAAAATTACAGACCAATATCTTTCATAAACATACATGTAAAAACCCTCAATAAAATATTGCCAAATCAAATCCAACAATACATAAAAAGAATTATATACCACAACCACATGGGATTTTTCCTAGGTATGTAAGGCTGGTTTAACATTCAAAAATCTATTAATATAATCCTTCACATCAATAAGTTAAAGAAGAAAAGTTGTATGATCATACCAATAGACGCAAAACAAAATATTTGACAATCCAACATCCATTTGTGATTAAAAAAAAAAAAATCTTCAGCAAACTAGGAATACAAGAGAACTTCCTCAACTTGAAAAAGAACATCCACAAGAAACTTACAACTAATAACATATTTGATGAGAAACTGCATGCTTTTCCCCCTAAAGTCAAGAAAAAGACAAGGATGGACTCTTTCCCCCTCAACTCTTCCCTCCTATTCAACATTGTGCCAGAAGTGCTAGCTAATGCAATAAGACAAGAAAATGAAATAAAAAGTAAACAGATTTAAAAGGAAGATATAAAACTCTTTGTTCACAGATGGCATGATTGTCTATGTAGAAAATCCCAAAGAATCAACCAAAAAAAAAAAAAATCTCCTGAAACTAATAAGCAATTATAGTAAGATGGCAGAATACAAAATTAACATGCAAAAGTCTACTTTCTTATATATGAGCAATGAACAACTGGAATTTGAAATTAAAGATACAACATCATTTAGGTTAGTGTCCCTCTCCCCAAAATTGAAAAGAAAGATATAGGTATAAATCTAATAAAATATGTATGAAATCTATGTGAAGAAATCTACAAAAAGCCAATGAAAGTAATCAAAGAAACTTAGGCCAGACATGGTGGCTCACATCTATCATCTCAGCACTTTGGAAAGCCAAGGTGGAAGGATCAGGTTGAGGCCAGGAGTCAAGACCAGCCTGGGCAACACAGCAAGACCTCATCTCTACAAAAAATTAAAAAATTAGCCAGGAGTGGTGGCAGACGTCTCTAGTTCCAGCTACCTGGAAGGCTGAGACAAGAGGATCATCTGAGCCCAGGAGTTCAAGGCTGCACTGAGCTATGATTATGTCACCACACTCCAGCCATGGCAAGACTCTGTCCCAAAAAAGAAGATCTAAATAAAATTCCATGTTTATGGATACGAAGACTCAATATTGTTAACGTGTCAGTTCTACCTAACTTGATCTATAGATTCAAGACAATCTCAATTAGAATTCCAGCAAGTTATTTTGTGGATATACACAAAATGATTCTAAAGTTATACGGAAAAACAAAAGACCCAAGGTAGCCAACAAAATATTACAAATGAACAAAGTCAGAGGACTAACACAACTTCAACACTTATTACAAAGCTACAGTGACCAGGACAATGTGGAATTAGTGAAAAATAGATAGATAAATTAATGAGTAGAATACAGAACCAAGAGATAGACCCAGATAAGTGTAATCTAATCTTTGACAAAGAAGCAAAAACAAGTCAACGGAGAAAGAATAGTCAACAAGTGGTGTTGGAACAACTGGCCATCCACATTCAAACAATAAATAAATCTAGACACAGATATTTTATCTTTCACAAAAATTAACTTAAAATGTGTCAAAGACCTAAATGTTAAATACAAAATTAAAAAACTTCTAGACAACAGGCCAGGCGCGGTGGCTCACACCTGTAATCCCAGCTCTCTGGGAAGCCGAGGCGGGCGGATTGTTTGAGCTCAGGAGTTCGAAACCAGCCTGAGCAAGAGCGAGACCCCGTCTCTACCAAAAATAGAAAGAATTGGACAACTAAAAATATATAGAAAAAATTAGCCGGGCATGGTGGTGCATGCCTGTAGTCCCAGCTACTCGGGAGGCTGAGGCAGGAGGATCGCTTGA
>CAUYSK010012593.1:0-29227 GCA_963575035.1 Avahi laniger
TGGGTTGCTGTGTGATTGGCTTACGCCCCGGCCATCAATCTAGCCCAGGCAAAAGATTTTCAGACTGTCTAAAAAAAAAAAAAAAAAAAAAAAGAAATACTCTAATACTATAATAGTGCTGTGTAATTATAACTAGTAAAAAATTTAAGAGACAAGTGTTAATTATAAGAATTTGTTAATGATTAAACAATGTAAAAGATATAAACTGTGATGTCAATAAAATAAATGTCGGAGGGGAGAAGTAAAAGTGTAGAGTTTTTGTATGTAATTAAGTTATAAGCTTAGACAATTGTATAACTGTAAGGTATTTTATGTAAGCCTCATGATAATCACAAAGAAAAACTTTTATAAGTAGATCACAAAAGACAAAGAGAAAGGAATCAAAACATACCACTATGAAAATCATAACATCAGAAAGGTTGTAGTAAGGGAGGAAGAAAGGAACTACAAAACACTCAGGAAACAACAAAATGGCAATACATATCCTTATATATCAATAATTACTTTCAATGAAAATAAATGAAATTTTCCAATTAAAAAACAGAGTCAGGTGCAGTAACACATGTCTATATTCTCAGCTACCCATGAGGCTGAGGTGGGGAGGATCATTTGAGCCCAGAAGTTTGACGTTCTGGTATGCTATGATCACTCCAGAATAGCCACTGCATTTCAGCCTGAGCAACATAGTGGGAAAAAAAAGATATAGAGTGAATGAATGGGTGAAAAAGCAAGATCCAACTATATGATGCCTACAAGAGGCTCACTTTGGATCTAAGGACACACAAAGGCTGAAAGTAAAGGAATTGAAGAAGGCATTCCATGAAAATGGTAATCAAAAGAAAGCAGGAGTGGTTATACTTACATTAGACAAAGTAGACTTCGAGTCAAAAAGTGTCACATGAGAGAAAGAAGGTCATTATATAATGATAAAGGGGTCAATTCATCAAGAAGAGATAAGAATTATGTATAGACACACAACATCAGAGCATCTAAATGAATGAAGCAAATATTAACAAAATTGAAGGGAGAACTAGACAGCAATACGATAATAGTAGGGGATTTTAATACCTCACATGCAATAATGGATGATAATCCAGACAAAAAAATCAATAAGCAAACGGTGGGTTGAACAACATCACAGACCAAGTGGATCTAACAGACATGTATAGAATATTCCATCCATACGTTCTTGTCTAGTGCATATGAGACATTTCCCAGGATAGATCATATATTGGGTCACAAAAAAATTCTTAGGAAATTTAAGAAGGTTGAAATCATTTCAAATACCTTTTCTAACCACAACAGTATGAAACTAGAAATTAATAATAGGAGAAAAATAAGAAAACTCACAAATATGTAGAAAGTAACCAACACTCCTGAACAACCAAGAGATCAAAGAAGAAGTCAAAAGGGAAATTGAAAAGTATCTTGAGACAAATAAAAATGGAAATACTACATACTAAAATTTGTGGGGTGCAGTACAAGCTGTTCTAAGAGGGATTTTTTTTTTTTTTGAGACAAAGTCTGGCTCTGTTGTCTGGGCTAGAGTGCCGTGCCTAGCTCACAGCAACCTCAAACTCCTGGGCTCAAGTGATCCTCCTGGCCCAGCCTCCCAAGTAGCTGGGACTACAGGCATGCACCACCATGCCTGGCTAATTTTTTCTATGTATATGTATTTTTTTAGTTGTCCAGATCATTTCTTTCTATTTTTTAGTAGAAACGGGATCTTGCTTTTGTTCAAGCTGGTCTCGAACTCCTGACCTTGAGCAATCCACCCGCCTGGGCCTCCCAGAGTGCTAGGATTACAGGTGTTAGCCACTGTGTCCGGCCCAAGAGGGATATTTATAGAAATAAATGCCTACATTAAGGAAAAAGAGATCTCAAGTAAATAATTTATGTTAAGATCAAGGAACTAAAAAAGGAAGAACAAACTAAGCCTGAAGTTAGCAGAAGGACGGAAATACAAAGATTAGAGGCTGGGTACAGTGGCTCACACCTGTAATCCTAGCACTCTGGGAGGCCAAGGCAGGAGGATCACTTGAGCTCAGGAGTTTAAGACCAGCCTGAGCAAGAGTGAGACCCTGTCTCTACCAAAAATAGAAAAATTAGCCAGACACTGTGGCATGCACCTGTTGTCCCAGCTATTCAGGAGGCTGAGGCAGGAAGATCCATTGAGCCCAGGAGTTTGAAGTTGTAGTGAACTATGATGACACCACTGCACTTTAACTGGGCCAACAGAGCAAGACTTCGTCTAAAAAAAAAAAAAAAAAGATTAGAGCTGAAATAAATGAAATAGAGAATAGAAAAATCCAAAAAAAAAATCAATAAAACTAAAAGTTTGGTTTTTTAAAAGATAAACAAGATTGACAAACCTTAAGCTAGCCTAAGAAAAGAGACAGAAAACTCAAAACACAATTATAAATAAAAGAAGAGACATTACAGCAGATACTACAGAAATACAAAGGATCATAAGAGACTACTTTGAATAATTATATGCCAACAAGTTGGATAACCTAGAATAAATGAATATATTCCTAGAAACATACAACTGACCGGGACTGAACCATGAAGAAATAGAAAATTTAAACAAATAAGTATTCTAGGGAGATTGAATCAATAATCAAAAATCTCCAACAACAACAAAAAGCCCAAGACCAAATGGCTTTGCTGGTGAATTCTAACAAACATTTAAAGAAAAATTAATGCCAATTATTCACAGACTTTTCCAAAAAATTGAAAAGGTAGGAACACTTCCAGCATTATGAGGTCAGGGTTATCCTAATATCAATGCCAGCCAAGGACACCACAAGAAAAGAAAGGTCAATATCCCTGAAGAACATAAATGGAAGCATCCTGAATAAAATACTAGCAAACCAAATTCAACAACACATTAAAAGGATCGTATACTGTGATCAAGTAGGATTTATCCCTGGGATGCACTGATAGTTCAACATACACAAATCAGTAAGTGCGATACAACACATTAACAGAATGAAGGATAAAAACCATATGATCTTCTCAATAGACGCAGAAAAATGCAGCTGACAAAATTCAACATCTGCTTATGATAAAAATTCTCAACAAATTAGGTATAGAGGAATGTACCTCAACATGATTGAGGCCTATATGACAAGGCTTCAGGTAACATCATATTCAATGGTGAAAAGTTGAAAGCTTTTCCTCTAAGATCAGGAAGAAGACAAAGATGTCCACTCCTGCCACTTCTATTCCACATACTGCTGGAAATCCTTGCCAGAGCAATTAGGTAAGAAAAAGAAATAAAAGGCATCTAAATCAGAAAGGAAGACACTTAATTATCTTTGTTTGCAGATGACATGATCTCATGTCAGAAAACCTTCATATATATATAGAAATTCCAATGGCGTTTTTCCACAGAAATAGAAAAAATAACCCTAAAATTCACATGAAACCACAAAAGACCCCCAAATAGCCAAAGTAATCTTTAGCAAGAAGAACAAAGCTGGCGCATTACATTTCCTTATTTCAAATTATATCACAAAGCTATCATAATCAAAACAGTATGGGCCAGGCATGGTGGCTCCCGTTTGTAATCCTAGCACTTTGGGAGGCCAAGGTGGGAGGATCACTTGAAGCCACAAGTTCAAGACCAGCCTAGGCAACATAGTGAGATCTCGTCTCTATAAAAAATTCAAAAATTAGCCAGGCGGGCATGGTGGCACACACGTGCAGTCCTAGCTCCTTGGGAGGCTGAGGCAGGAGGATCACTTGAGCCCGGGAGTTCAAGGTTGCAGTGAGCTATGATTAGCCACTGCACTCCAGGCTGGGTGACAGCAAGACCATGTCTCTAAAAATTCTATTCTGCCACTTATTTTTTGTCTAAAAATAAATAAGTATTAAAAAAAATAAAAATTCTAAAAATAAAACTCCAAAAAACTCAGTATGATATTGGCATAAAAACAGACACATAAAACAATGGAACAGAATAGAGAGTCCATTGCTTCTTGGCCTTTTGGATAAGAGCAAGCCTAGACTAGAGAGCCCCCAAATCAAGCCATATATGGGCAATTAATTTTTGACTAGGACACTAAGAATTTAAAATGGGAAAAGGATAGTCTTTTCAGTAAATGGTATTGGGAACAAAACGAAATTAGAACCTTGTCTTACACCATACACAAAAATCAACTCAAAATGGATTAAAGATTTAAAGGTAAGACATGGAACTATAAAACTCCTAGAAGAAAACATAGAGAAAGAGCTCCTTGACATTTGCCCTTGATGATGATTTTTTGGCTATGACACCAACAGCACAGACAACAAAAGCAAAAATAAACGAGTGGGATTACATCGAACTAAAAATCTTCTGCACAGCAAAGGAAATAATTTACAAAATAAAAAGGCAACCTACACAATGGGAGAAAATATTTGTAAATCATATATCTGATAAGGAGTTAATACCCAAAATATAAAAGGAACTCTTACAACTCAAAAACCTCCAAATAACCTCGTGGAAAACAGGCAAAGGACCTGACTAGACATTTCTCCAAAGAAGACATACAAATGGCCAAAATGTATATGAAAAGATGCTCAACATCTCTAGTCACTGGGAAATGAAAATCGAAAGCGCAATGAGATGTCACCTCACACCAGCTAGGATGGCTATTATCAAAAAGACAAAAGATGAGTATTGTTGAGGATGTGGAGAAAAGGAAATCCTTGTATACTGGGAATGTCAATGGTATAGCTATTATTAATATAAAAACAGTATGGAATTTCCTTTATATATCCAAAGGTATTGAAATCAGGATCTGGAAGAGATGTCTGCACTTACATTTTTATTGCAGCATTGTTTATAATTGCCAAAATATGGAAACAATCTAAATATCTATTGATAGATGAATAGATAGAGAAATTGTGGTTTATAGGTGCAATGGAATATTAATCAGACTTAGAAGCCCATCCAACATGGATGGGCCTGGAGAACATTATGCTAAGTGAATAAGCTACACAAAGAAAGACAAATACTGTATGATTTCAGTTACACACATGTGGTCTCAAATAGTCAATACTTCTCTAGGGAGCAGGTTTAGAAAAATTAAATAGTCAAACTCATGGAAGCAGTAGAGTGGTGGTTGCCAGGGGATGGGCTGGGGGAGGAGAGGCGGAGGTGATGATTACAGGGTATAAAGTTACAGCCCTGCAAGGTCGATAAGTTCTGGTGCTCTATTATACAGCGTAGCACACATAGCTAACAAAAACGTACACCTAAAGTTTGCTAAAAGAGTAGACCTTAATACGTTAAGTGTTTTTACCACAAAAATAACAATAATAATAAAGGGGTGTGATGAAACCATGGGAGGGGTAGGTATGTTTATGGACTTAGTGGTGGCAATGGTTTCATGGGTGTATACTTATCCCCAATCTCATCCAGATGCTTACATTAAATATGTAGAGCATTTTATATGTCAATCGGACCTGAATAAAGTGGTTTAAAAGAAGAACAGAACAAGACTCTTCTGTTATTACAAGCTTTTCCTTCTAGCAGTCCATACTACTTATTGTTATCTCATGGGGCTCGTGCTCTAGCAGGAGGAGATGGACACTGAACAAGTGAACAAGATACTTCAGAACAGCCGTAAGGCCTGGGAGGAAGAAAAAGTGTCACATCATGGAGGGCGCCGGAGGCGTGCTGAATGGGGCGGATCTGAATGGCAGTCGGCAGGGCCTCCAGGTGAAAAGTGAAAAGTGAGCCGAACCAGGCCTTTGGGGGATCTCAGGGAGGAGCCTCTGGACAGAGGAAGCAGCTAGTACAAAGTCCTAAGGCAGGGTCACCTCGGTGCGTTTGAAGCACGGAAATGTGGCCGTGTGGCTTGTGCTGTGCTTAGAGAAGAAAGCAGTGGCGGGCTCACGAAGGGCTGCGAGTGGGGGATCGTCGTTGATCGGCACCCCAAGCAGAGGTCAGTCTCCGGATGTGAGGTCCAGCTGTGGCGAGGAGGCACAGGGGACCAGATGGGACATATTAAAGTCGGTTCGGCAATGACAACTGGGATGCGGGCGGTGGGGATGGAGATCACTGGTGGTGGGTGGGGTTGGAGACATCTAGGTGGGGGGAACTGGCAGGATTCTTCAGCGGACCCAGTATGAGGAAGAACGCAGCGCGCCGTTATTTGTTTATTATCTGAGGCAGAGGCTCACTCTGTTGTTCCAGCTAGAGTGCTGCGGCGTCATCACAGCTCACTGAAACCTCAAACTCCTGGGCTCAAGTGGTCCTTCTGCTTCAGCCTCCCGAGTAGCTGGGACTACAGGTGTGTGACACAACACCTGGCTATTTTTTTCTATTTTTGGTAGAGATGAGGTCTCGCTCTTGCTCAGGCTGGTCTCAAACTCCTGACGTCAAGTGATCCTCCTGCCTTGGCCTCCCAGAGTGCTAGGGTTACAGGTGTGAGCCACCGTGCCTGGCCCAGAGAGACTTTTGACCATGGTAATAGAAACCCAAATTAACATAAACAAGAAGAAAATGGATCATGTCCCACATAGAAGACGGACTGTTGTATTCACAATAAGATTGTTCTGGACTGTTGGATTCAGCAGCCGTGTTATCACAGTCCCAGGTCCTCTCTGAGTTGGATTCATCCTCAGTCTGGAAGTGAAATTCTAGGTGTCATATCCAGATTCCTGCATCCAGACAAAGAAATGTCTCTCTTCCCAGAGCCTCAGCTGATTCCCTCACTCATTGTTCAGAATTTGGTCACATTCAAGGGGAATGGGATACCCTGTGACTATATCAGGGCCACCCCTGGCTTTGGGCAGGAGTGGAGAGAGAAATAAAGGCTCTGTCTGTAAGGACAAGGAGGGGCTGACGTGGGTTGGGATTCAGCAGTGTCCCCCAGGCTGCACCGATGGAGAGCCATTTTCCTAGTTTGGGATACGGAGGAGTTGAGGAGAAGCAAGTGGGTTTGGTCTTGACATGTTGACTTGAAGTGTTTGGGGAACATCCAGGGTCCAGCAGGCAGCTGAATCTACAGGGCTTAGCGGGGAGGGAATATTTGAAAGAAGAAATGTTCAGATGAGAGCTAAAGCCACAGGCATAAGTCAAATAGGGAATGTAAAGTGCCTACAATGTTGGCAACTGGGGATGTCACCCATTGTCCTGATGGAGCAGTTTCAGAGAGTGACAGGGCAGAAATCAGGCTGAAGTTAGAGAGTGGATGGGAAGGGAAGAAATGGAAGCAATTCCAGACTCGGCTATGCTGTACTGTACCTCACTGTCCCGAGAAGCCCAGTCTCTGAGCTGGTTTGTCCGTGTGGTGAAGACGGAGGACAAATGAGTGCTGGCGTAAGCCAAGGAGAAGGTAGGAAGGGAGCTGATGGTCAGGACGCTTGCGTGCTCAGTGTTCACCACCGTTGCATTTCCAAGCTGCGGCAGAAGGAAGAGAAGCAAGGGATGCAATGAGAGCAGAGCACAGCTTGGAACAGCTGTCCAGCATCACCATGACCGATGAGTCGGCCGGGAACACCAGAACAAAAGGAGCCCAGAGATGACCAGTAGACAGAGAACTCACCGTGCAGCATGTTCCCAGCCTGTTGCAAACTTTGTGGATACTAGATAAGATTATTGGGATTTCTGTTATTACAAGCTTTTCCTTCTAGCGGTCCATACTACTTATTGTTATCTCAGAAAGCACATTAAGCCAGCCAAAAGTTGGTGACATTATTCTTTCCTGCTCACGAATGAAGCCCGGCTTTCCGAACAGGGAGGGGAAGGACTCTGTGCTTCCCTCCCACGTCGCTCAGCTGCTGTGGCTCCAGAGGAGAATCGCTCCCTCAGAGGAGGCATTAATAGTCAAGACTTGAGCAAAAGAAACAAAAACAAAACAAAAACCCGCACAAAACCTCCAATGTTAAGGGGCACTTGTTCTAACTGACGCTTGCAATCACATGAAAAAGTTAAAGGTTTCCCTGGCTCACCCGAACTGTAAAAGCAAAGCTGTGGTGTAGACATGTTTAACCGACATGGTTTGAGGGATGCCTCGTTCATCAACCTGGAGGAGGAAACTGTTTTAGGTTAGCCTAGATATTGCCCCACATCTGTGGTTTGGAGTGTCGGTCAGAATAACAATTAAAAGCGAAAAATATTCTCTTAATGCTACTTTTACATTTTTCAAATTAAAAAAAAAAGATTCATTTCTGAATCCTTTCTCAGAAGCATTGTAACAAAGTTCACCTTGTTGTAACCTTGTTTAAGGAAAAAATGGGAAAAAGGGAATACTATGTGGCTTTCATTACAGTTAAACGATATAAAATATTATTCCCATCTGAATGACTTCTCATTTTTCTCTTCTTGGAGAACTCAAACACAGCTTAGCTAGCAAAAATAGATGAGTCACACATTTTTTCTGATTGTTGAACATCAGTGCAGTCTAGTTCTATTTTGTGACTTAGGATCCTCATTATCATGTGGTTTTGCATCGTCATCCACTGCCTGTGTTGATCAGACTTGCACGTGCAGAGTGCTCTTTCGGTGGTACCAGGCTACGTGATCAGCTCACCACTCTGGACTGCGTGTGAAGTACCATACATTCAGGTTTGATCTATAAAACAAAACGGCTTTCTCATTATCAAAATGTATCTGTCCTGTTGGCTGGGCCAACAAAGTTATTCTTTCCATTAATATCTCTAAATGGGAAGAGAGATCTTACTTAGACTTGTAGATTCATCTATTTTACTTGTGTGTGGGGGAGTTTTTTTTTTTTTTTTGAGTAATTTTAAGATTCTTGGTGAAACAATGTGGAACATTCTAGTGCTCTCTCATCTCTGAGCCAACTTTAGAAAAGAGGAGAATTGCCTCTTCAGTGTATCCATAGTGAGCTCATGGCTGGAGACCCTAGGGGAGGAAATCAGAAGGTTGCATTTTTCTCTTTTTCTTCTCAAGTTTTCTAACACAGACCCACTAATCAGTCTAGTGTATTTTTCCATGGTAGTGAGATGAAAGGAATGAAGTGTATGAAATCCTTTGTTAACTCTTGCATGTTCAACTCCCACATTAGATCAGGTGCCTCCATACTTAATAGCATCCCATACTACTCTTTGGAAAAAAGTCCTAAATAATGCACACACCATCCCTCTTTCACGCATAGTTCTCCTTTATATTATTTACTAACAATATATTGAGCATTCATAAACCTATCATTCAACTTGGAGGTAGGACATGGACAGTTACCTAGATAAATTTGTGTGTCTTGCAAGATCACAGTGCTAGGAGAAAAAAACTTATGTGTTCCTTTGAAATACTTTGCTTGCTTGTGACTATTGATAGTACTTATAGTTATTTGTTTAGTTAAGTCCTAAGAGAACAAAGACTGGGGACATTTAGTTCACCATCATATTTCATCCTGCAGTTAGTGAAGTATCTGACACATAAAAGGCTTTAACACCTTTTTTTTTTAAAAAATGTAATTCTGGTAAAAAACACTCATAAAATTTACCATCTTAACCACTTTTAAGTGTACAGTGCAGTAGTGTAACTGTATTCACATTGTTGTGCAGCAGATCTCTGAAACTTTTTCATCTTGCAAAATGGAAACTCTGTACCCATTAAACAACTTCCCATGTTTCCACCCTCCTAGTCCCTGGTGACTACTACTCTATGTTTCTGAGTTTGACTATTTTAGATATTTCATATAAGTGGAAACATACAGTATTTGTCTTTTTGTGACTGGTATATTTCACTTAGCATAATGTCCTCAAGTTCATCCATGTTGTAGCATGTGTCATAGCTCTTCCTGTTTAATGCTGGATCATATTCCACTGTGTGGATAGACCACATTTTGTTTATCCATTCACTTGCCAATGGACACTTGCGTTGCTTCCACTCCTTGGCTAGTGTGAAAAATGCTGCTGTGAACATGGTGTGCAAAATCTCTTTCAGACCTCACTTTCATTTGCTTTGGATATATACCCAGAAGTGGGATTGCTGGATCATATGGCAGTTCTATTTTTAACTTTTTTAAGAATCACCATACTGTTTTTCATACCTTTTATAATCCTTCTTTTTTTCTGAGACACAGTCTCACCCTGTTGCCTGGGCTAGAGTGCAATGGAATCATCATAGCTCACAGCAACCTCAAACTCCTGGGCTCAAGTGATCCTCCTGCCTCAGCTTCCTGAGTAGCTGGGACTATAGGCGTGTGTCACCATGCCTGGTTAAATTTTCTATGTTTAGTAGACACAGGGTCTTGTTCTTGCTCAGGCTGGTTTCAAACTCTTGGCCTCAAGCGATCCTCCTGCCTCAGCCTCCAATGT
Source organism: Avahi laniger (assembly GCA_963575035.1). Classification (NCBI taxonomy): domain Eukaryota; kingdom Metazoa; phylum Chordata; class Mammalia; order Primates; family Indriidae; genus Avahi; species Avahi laniger. Next base: position 10,282 of record CAUYSK010012593.1, read on the forward strand.
GCTAGGAGTACAGGTGTGAGCCACAATGCCCAGCCTTATACTTTCTGAATAGTTGTCGCTGCTATAGTCTCAACAGATCTTGGATGGACGGCTGGGAGCTTCTGTAGCGCTGTTCCTGGAGAAGCTGAGGTAAGGTGCCAGCCTCAACCAGTTTCCGGCTGGATGTTGCCGCTTATCAATGCGTTTTTTCCCCCTTTGTGTAAGTAAGATTCATTTTTTTAAAAAGCTCAGTCATGCGAGTCATGAACTAACACATAAACTCATTTTTAAAAATAACGTTTTTCTACCTAATGTAATATGCTGACCGTGAGAGTGATCTAATTTTTCTCTGAAAATGGGATCTATTACTTTTCCTATATGAATGTCTTAGTGCATTCCTTCTGCTATAATGAATACCACAGACTGGGTAATTTATAAAGGACAGAAATTTATTTCCCACAGTTCTGAAGGCTGGGGAGTCCAAGATCAAAGCGCCAGCAGCTTTGGTGTCTGAGGGCCTAGTCTCTGCTTCCAAGATAATTTCTTGTTGCTGCATCCTCCGGAAGGAATGAATGCTGTGTCACGGCAGCAGGGTCAGAAGGGCAAGAGACAGACAAACGCTCACTGAAGCCTCTTTTACAAGGACATTAATCTGTTCATAAGGGCTCCACCCTCATCACTCAGTCACTTCCTAAGAGGCTCCACCTGTTAATACCACCACAATGGGAGTTAAGTTTCAACATGAATTTTGGGCAGGACGCTGATTCAAACCACAGCCAGTTACGTATGTATTAATAGTACTTGCTCAGGCAGCCAGCATTACTCTTATTCTGTTAGAAGAAACACCATGTTCTTTTATTTCCTAAATCATAGTTAATCTGTCTGGGGCTCCTACGCACTGGAGTGGCTCAGTCTCAGTCCATTCCCAAATGCTTCCCTTCATTCTGAAAGGGGCCCTTTCTCACCGGGCTTTGAAACCTCAGGGCTGCCCTGTCTTTCTCGAGGGTAGGGAAAAAAGCTGCTAAAACATTTTAAAAGGAGCTTTTAAAATTTAAAAGCATAAATTTCTCTTACTAATATATCCTAGTACTTAAAAAGAAATCAGACAATATAGAAGTATAAAAAGGGACAGTTAACCACTCTTGACTTTTGTTGTTGTACATGTTTCTAGACTTTTCTAGAACCCATCCATATGCATATATTGCACATATTGGACTTGGAAGGACCTAGGTTTATGTCCTGAATTTACTACGTTGTGTGACTTTGGGTAAATTAATTTACTCTCTAAACCTTGATTTTTTTTTTTAACAAGAGCAATTTAAAAAATTAAATATTTATCTGCTAACAAGTTTGAGCTGCAATGTTGGCAATGCAGATTTTTATCAAAGATCACAAAAAGTACTGGCACAAAGAACAAAATAAAGCTGAGAATTAGGCTAAATAGTTGCTGATTTTAAGAAAACAGAAGGCCTGAAAACACTATATAAAATAAACACTACCAGCCACAGAAGAGTCTTTATAATTGATTATTTTAAAAAATATGTAATTATAGTTAATTATATATTAAATTGTAAATGAGTATTGTACCTGAACCCCCTCTCGGAAGGCAATTCTTTTTTGCACAATAGAACATCTAATTACATTGCAAAAAGTATCCGTTTTTGTTGTCAATAAAGAAAACAGTTAATGGCATTACTGTAAATATCAGAAAGACTACAAAAATAGAAATACAATTTCTTTTTTGTCTTCAAAGTGCTTTCCATGTAGAGTGAAGCACTTCCCTTGTTGAACCGAATGCGCTACTGGACAATGTCCTGAGTCCGAGATGCTCTTGAATGACAAGACCAGGCTTTGCAAATCGAAGACTTGAAGAAACCGTGCAACCCTCTCACTACTGGGACACCATCACGTGCCGTTTACCAATGCTGCCTTTCCAGAATACTATTCAAGACACTTAAGAAAAGATCAGACTTATATGTTAGATATACATAAAATGAAAAGACACAAACTGCCCCGTGACACTACTCTTGGTGATGTCTGTGCTGAGCCTATGGGGCAAGAGATAAGTATCTAAAGATTCAAAATGAATCAACAGTACTGGATAACCGTGTAATTCTCAACTCAGAAGCTGCCTCAAGATTAAGTGCATCTTCAGTTAATGTAACAGGATAAAAAGATAATGGATTTTATTTTATTAATTGTATCCACTCACAGAGTCACCAGATGTGTAGACACAATGACAGACAGATTTTTATTGTGGTTTACAGTCTTGAATTGAAGTGATCATAAAAGAAATAAGTCTATTTAATAACAAAACCAAACAGCTATTTCTATCTAGGTGCACGATTCACATTTTGAGTGGCCACTTGGAGTGCAACTTCGATCATATGGGGTTTGTCTACGATTCTAGCTGTATGGTGCCCTTCTCTACAATCCCAATAATCCATGCTTTGTGACCTTCACCATGAGGTACTTTAGCTCTGCACAGAACAGAGTTGCTTGCTCACGGGGTGAACAGATCCAAAGGCCTCCTGATGTCTCCGGGCAGGTCGAGCATGTTTCCACGGGCCTTGCTCACAGCAGCCAGCTTGGCCAGAACAGGTTGTGAATCACAAACAAGACCTCCTTCCTCTGCTGCTTGGCCGGGTTCTCTGCTCGGCTCCAAATTCCAAAGCCTGTGATGCCGATGGCCTCGTGGGCATTGAACGTGTGCGTGAGTCCTGCAGCTGTTCTGTTTTTGCCATGGTCTTCATTGCTTCTTGGCATGTCAACTCTACATCTTCTTGGGCAAACACTACTAGTTTAATTTTATTCATTTTTCAGGCATATCCAGCCCCTGATGCACAGCGACTGGGACTTGTGTCCCCAGTGGTTTCATCAACACCAGCGTGTCCCCTGGCACTGCATCATCTGCATTATCCGGCGTGGTAAATTCATTGGGCTGGCAGACAGCTGCAGAGACTCCTCTCAAAACAATCCAGGATTTAACACTCTTTGGCCACCTGTTACAGATGTCCCTGCTTCCTCTGCTGCATCTTTATTTTTTTATTTTTATTTATTTTTTTTTGAGACAGAGTCTCACTTTGTTGCCCTGGCTAGAGTGAGTGCCGTGGCGTCAGCCTAGCTCACAGCAACCTCAGACTCCTGGGCTCAAGGGATCCTACTGCCTCAGCCTCCCAAATAGCTGGGACTACAGGCATGCGCCACCGTGCCCGGCTAATTTTTTCTATATATTTTTAGCTGTCCAATTAATTTCTATTTGTGGTAGAGATGGGATCTCGCTCTTGCTCAGGCTGGTCTCGAACTTCTGAGCTCAAACAATCCACCCGCCTTGGCCTCCCAGAGAGCTAGGATTACAGGCGTGAGCCACCGCGCCCGGCCTCTCTGCTGCATCTTTAAAGCCCTGTATAACCACGGGCACGCTTCATCCCCTTCTCTGTGAGGGATTTTATTACTGACTCCAACAAGCCTCGGGATATTGTAACATTCCGCGACCCGCACTGTGTAGAGGTCACTGAGAACATTGGCACATGCTATCCTGCTCAGCACATAGGGGTTGTCTATGATAGGATAGATATAATCTGTGGTGTCAACCAAGGAAAGGCCACCAGGCCTCAAAGGGATGACACAAGTAACCACTCCAACGCTAAGCCTGGGCATAATGGCTCCCAGAAACTGCACATGTTGGAAGCAGTTCTCTTGTAAGGGTTCTAGCAATTTCTGCAGGACACCTTGGGGCACTTTGTAGCCTGTGTGTGCCCTTCAGTTCAGTGAGTCTGGTTAGTTGGAAGCTCCTGTCCAACTCATAACTGTCCGGGTTAAAGGACTCTCGTGTAGATGTGGTTCTTGGGCCCACACTCCTCACAGCTCAGCCCTGCCCTCTCCTGGTTGGCTGGGTTTTCTTTTCTTTTTTTTTAAGCGATGGGGTCTTGCTTGTTGTGCAGTGGCACAATCATAGCTTGCTGTAACCTCGAACTCCTGGGCTCACGTGATCCTCTCACCTGCGCCTCACAGAGTGCTGGGATTACAGGCCTGAGCTACTGTTCCTGGCCTGGCTGGGTTGTTTAAGGATCCACCAGCTCTCTTCATGCCCTGGGCTTCCTCCTGAAAACAGGCCAAGGTTCCTAAACCTTGATTTCTTTATTTGTAAAGTGAAAATAGATACCTCAGAGGGTCTCAGGGTGAAATAAAGTTATTAACATTGCGCTTGACTTATAGTAAGTCCCCAATAAATGGTGACTATTGGTGTTATTACTCATAAAATGGCATCATGCGTAACACTAGACTGTAGCCTTTTTTCACTTACCAAAGTTTTTTTTTTTTTTTTTTTTTTTTTGAGACAGAGTCTCACTCTGTTGCCCAGGCTAGAGTGCCCTGGCGTCAGCCTAGTTCACAGCAACCTCAAAGTCCTGGGCTCAAGTGATCCTCCTGCCTCAGCCTCCCAAGTAGTTGGGACTACAGACACGTGCCACCATGCCTAGCTAATTTTTTCTACTTTTAGTAGAGACGGGGGTCTAGCTCTTGCTCAGGCTGGTCTCGAACTCGTGAGCTCAAGTGATCCTCCCGCCTTGGCCTCCCAGAGTGCTAGGATTACTGGCATCAGCCACCACGCCTGGCCCACAGTCCAGTTTAGAACATTTAAATCACCTGGAAAAGATCCCTTCTGTCCACACGTGGCCAATCTTGGTCACGTCTCCAGCCCTAGGCAACCCCTGATCTCCACTCTCTTTTATTTAATACTATTTTAATCATTCCAAATCCCTCCTTTCAAGTCAGGCAGTGCTTCCACCCAAACACACATTGTGCACACACCCCAGAGAAGGAGCCCGCGGGCATCTGAGTCATGCAGGGCGTGGTGGGCACAAACCTCGGGCCCTGCAGCACCAGTCAAGTTCCTGGAAGAAAGGTGGTCAGTTCCTTCGTTCCCGTTTCTCTTTCTGTGGAAGAGAAAAGTTTTTAATCGGTGGCGCTGATGAGGCCCCAGGGCCTTGGAGGGTAGATTTGATTGTTCAGCATGATAAAATATGTTTAAGAAAAAAACATCTCACTCAAGAAACATTTTTAAAAAAGAAAAAAAGAAAGAAATAGCCAGGTGTCAACTGGTTCAGTGGCTCCACCTGTATGTACATCTAGACAGAGAAGGGGAGACGTTGACTGCTGGACACTGGTGTAGGTTTATGGTTTTCCCCTGCCCTGTGAACATGTACGCATTTAGATATTAACAGCTCCCTCCCCTCAGCCTGCCCTGCTGCAAGGAAGCCACTGAGTGAGTGACAGCTGGGCAGTGCCTGGTGAGACCAGTCATGGGGTCTAATACAGTAAATACGTCATTAATTTAGGACCTATTTTCACATAAAGGCGAGGAAATACCAGAAACAACTTCTATCTTCCCTTTAAACTGAGACATTCCATTCTCTATAATTACCTGTAATAAATGTCTCAGGTCAAACAACATACCCTACTAGGGCTGGGAGGATGGGAAACCTAATCTAGCTCTTCTCTTTCAGCCCAAGCTCGAGCTCGTCAGCAAAACTGTTGCAGAAGATTTCTCCTGGAGAGGCAGAAACATCTTCGGTGGGGAAGACGGCTACTGACGGAATTCCAACTGAGTTCGCAGAGCTGAGTGCTGTCAGTTTCCTTTTCTACTGATGGCTTCTTCCTTTGGGGCAAACTTCCTTCTTAGGGCCACGGAGAAGACCACAGTGTGGTCCTCCTCCTTCAGCAAACTCCAGTTCAGACCTTGGTCTTTCATCCAGTGAAAGTCCTTCAGGATACCAATCATGTGTGCACAGCTGCTGGCCTTGGACAGAGAGACACCATCGTCCTCTTCAGGTGAGCTGCAGGAAGCTGGTGTTCTGGTTTGTTAACACTCAGGCCTGGCAGAATAAAGCAGGGGACTGACTGATGGAAGCTCAGGGACCTCTACCTTTGTCTCTTCGGTGATGTCACTAATGACAAAGGAAGTGGTAGAGTGGAATGAAGATGAAGATCCAAAACAAGGTAGGGGAGAAGAGACATTTGAGCTTCCTGCAGATAGGAAACGTGGCATTAGTGAAGCTGAAGCTGCATCAGCTGCCACTGTCTTGGCACTGGCTGCCCAGGTGGCTGAGCTCGTCCCGCAGCTCAGTGGTGCAGCTTAGGGCTGGCAGGGCCGGCTTCTTCAGGGCCAGGAGCCTCTCCTGGGACTCACAGGTTGGGCACTGAGACATTGTGCTGCATGACAATCACAGGGCTGGGCTGCAGGGGCGTGTATCGCTCCTGGCCCGGCATATGTCTCCTCCCCGTCCACAGCAATCCACCCAATGTCAGCCAGCGCAGGGACTGGAGGCGCATCTCTCAAACTCAGGTCAGAGATGTTGGGCAAGGTCTCAAAAGATGTCTGGAGACATGGCCTCAGGGGTAGGTTGGTCTGGATTCTTCTCATTGTACTTCAAGCAGCACGATGTGGCTTGTTTTGTCACATTGGGATAGTAAGTCACATTGGCTTCCATTCCTCACATTTCGACAGCTCCTGCACGTGAAGGACAAGGCAGTCACAGGGCAGCTGGGGAGGAGAGAGGTGTGCCTCCCTATCAGGCCGTCGTGAGGAACACTAGCTTTTTCTTCCTCGGACTCCAGGACTTTCCAAAGGACACTTTTAAGAGAATGAAAAGATAATGCATAGACTGGGAGAAAACATTTGCAAAACATACCGCAGATAAAGGATTTGTATCCAGAATAAACTCAAAACTATTATATGATAATAACTCAGTAAAGAAAGGGACAAAGGTTTGAGCAGATATTTCATCAAAGAAGATGTAAGAATGGCAAATAAGGATAAAGCTTTTTTTTTGAAACTTGACAGTCTAGTGTGATAGGTGGATAGTGTTGGTAGCAACCTGAACCTGCTATATTGTTTTTCTTCTTCCACTGCTAAACTTGACTCAAGTCTTGAATTAAAGAATAGAGTACTTCTGCGTTCACTATCTGCCTCTAAAAATAGTTAGAGCTCTTCTTCTAATAGACTTTCTAAAGTTTGTGTGAAGATCTTTTTTCCCTTTGTGAATTATATTCCTCACAAGAAGCAGTGTGGCTGGCTCTGTTTTCAAATTGATGAATAACTTTTGAGTATTGAAGGTAGACCGTAACGTCATAGGTCATAGTCTGTGGATTGTTTTTCTCATTGTAATAATTCAAGCACTATTTTTTCCCATATATGTGCTACTCCAAATGGTTGTCCCTCATTTTGCCTTAATTTACTACTACATGAGTGGTGTGCATAGCCACTCAAATTAGCATAGGGGTAACAGATCTAGGAATTGCTTACTGATCCCAAATTTCATTTTTAATCTTCCCAATGTTGACATTTTACTGAATCTTGCTTTATTGAACCACCTTTAAATCTAATCCTGGGAATGTTGGAATTATTACTAGTTAATTGACTAAAGTTAGGTTTCTTGTTCTCCTAGCCACGGAACTATTTCATCTTTAATGCTATTTTTTTTTTCTGATGGTTAGAGAGCAGTGTTGTCATCATAGGTCACTGCAACCTCAAACTTCTGGGCTCAAGTGATCCTCCTGCCTCAGCCTCCCTAGTAGGGAGTGTGCCACCATGCCCAGCTAACTTTTTTTCTATTTTTAGTCACTTGGTTAATTTTTTCTATTTTTAGTAGAGATGGGGTCTTGCTCTCGCTCAGGCTGATCTCAAACTCGTGACCTCAAGCGATCCTCCCACCTTGGCTTCCCAGAGTGCTAGGAGTACAGGCGTGAGCCACTGCACTCCATTTGAACTTTTTTTTTAGAGACTCCCGAGTCTCTGGCATGTGCCCCACTTCCCCTATTTCTCAGGTCAGGCTGAGGTGTGGCATGAGCCTTGACTCACCTAACAGTTATTGAAATCATCTGATGTTATTTCGGCCAATGGTGCTTAGAAGTTCATGGCCTCCCTCTGACATTCAACACTGAGTTCACCAATAAACTGATAACAGCCTTCTTGCCTGTGGAGTTGCTCTTGCTGCCATCTTGGTTGAGTTTCACAAAGATGCTGATGTTTACAGTAGGCAGAATAATGTCCCACACCATCAAATGTCCACATCCTAATCCCCAGAACCTGCGAATGGCAAATGGACTTAGCAGATTTGATTAAATTAAAAATTTTTAAGATGGGGATATTATCCTGGTTTAGCCACATGGAGCCAGTGTAATCACAAAAGTTCTTATAGAGTGAAAGAGGGAAGCCAGAGAGTCAGAGAAGATGTGACAATGGAAGCAGAGGTCACAATGATGTGACTGCTGTGTTTGAAAACAGAAGAAGGCCACAGACCAGCTCTAGAAGGTGGAAAAGCAAGGAAATGAATACTCCCCTGGCACCTCCTGAAGGAAGGCGACCTTGCCAACACTTTTATTTTTAGCCCCCTAGGACCCATTTCAGATACCTGATCTCCAGAACTGTAAGATAATAAATTTGTGTTATTTTAAGCCACCAAGTTTGTGGTAATTTGTTACAGCAGCATTAAGAAATAGTCTTTGGCTGGGTGCGGTGCAGTGGCTCACATCTGTAATCCCAGCACTTTGGGAGGCTGAGGTGGGAGGATCAGTTGAGGCCAGGAGTTCAAGGCTGCAGTGAGCTATGATCATACCACTGCTCTCCAGCCTGGGCAACAGAGTGAGACTCTGTCTCTAAAAACAAAACATAAACAAGAAAATAGCCTGGAGAGGAAGGGTATGGAGGAGAGGCAAAAAAAGGGGAAGAAACAAACAGTCTTGTTATATGCTTTGTTTTCCTCTTCACCTGTACTAGATCTAGATTGATTCATACTGAAATATCCTGGTTTCCATATTTTCTTTATACATGTTAATAGAAGAATTCAGCCTTCAATTGTTGGTGCTTTTTTTGCGGGGTGCTGCCCAAAGGAAGCAACAGGAAAGAGATGAGTTATTCAAATCGGGTTGCCTCTGAAGCCCAGGTACTGCTGTTCCTCTCTCACCACCGCTCCACAGTAAAGGACATTCTGCAGTGTTTTTGTCAGATTATTGTTGTATCCGTAACTGAGTGATCCTTCTCTTGAGGATATGTGGCAGTGTGGTGTGGTATGGTGGGTGGGGAACAGCTGATATTCTCTCCTCAGCCAGAAAGGCAGAGACTCGGGGTGGGTGAAAGGGATGGGTGATGTGGGGGTTGTCATATTTTTTAAGACGCAGTTTCTCCTTTCTAAATGCATTTAAATCTCCAGGCAGTAGAGGATCCAGGAGCCTGGCTGTGATTTTGGGTGATCCAGCTAGAAAGAAAGGCTTTGGAGGAGAGGTAAGTTCCAGTGCTTTGTTTTGGTCAGTTCTACAGTCACCTACTGGCAAAGAAGCCCTTTCATGGAAAGAATTTACTCCACAGTTGCGAAATAGCTTCACGTCACATGGTTTGTTGAAACAAATTTGAGGAACCACAGACTCTTGCATCATTTTTTGGCTGATACATAATAACTATACATATTTATAGGGTACATATGATATTTTTTTTTCCCCATGCATTCCAAGTTCATCTTAAATGGGTAATGTCATAGATACTTTGATACATGCATACCATGTGTAATGATCTTGCATCATTTTGATTAGGAATCAGTTCTCAGAATCCAGCCATGGCAGAAGAGACAGCTAAACATCTTTTGCTTTATTTCCTATACATAAATTTGAGTTGAGATTCTTTTGTTGTAAAACCTAATCTTCATCTAAATTCAGGTTAATTATTTAATTACAGGCTGTTTGTGTAGAAGAAATTAAAATTTCAGGATCCTCTAAATTTATTATGCCAAGGGAGCAGTTAAACCCTGGAGACTGAGTTCCGTAACATGTTTGCAATTTCTGCTCCTTAAATTATAGATTAACTCTCCTCTTCATTGTTCTTGTTCTGTAAAGAACTAGGAAAGACCAGATCTCCTTCCCTTCTAATCACTGATCTTTGCGGTAGATTAACTGCCTCCTTTATTGTCCTGTACCTAACCCAGGTCAGATGGCTCAAAAGACCACATGACTGTTACATCTTCAGTGTGGAATGTTAACTATACCTTTCCAGACCAGAAAGAAAAAGACTACCTCAGCTAATCAGATCATTGTAACTATGCATTAAGCCTTATAGATAAAAATGCTGAAATTCTGTTGAGCTTCCCTAAACTCTGCTTATAATAAGCATCCCAATCTTACACATTTCAGAATACTGGCTTCCATTCTTTGGAATCTGTGCTGAGTGGCCATCCTCAAGCTTTGCACTTGAATAAATTCTCTTTAAACTAGATTCTGACCCTTTCATTTTTAGGTTGATAATTGTAAACAGCGTATTCTGATTAATAAAACTTATTTTTCAGGTATGCAGTTGTATAAATTGTTCAGCTTTATTGCCATGTTTAGTTTCGAAATGTAAACTTAATACATTTTACATAAGATAACTGCTTAGAAAACATTTCTTTTTACAGTTACCTGCTGCTATAATTACGGTAGTTTTCTATTTATGTAAGGGTTTATTTTAAAATAAATTTATTTAGGCATAAAAGTGAGTCAAGTTAAATAAAATTCTAATTAAGTAACAGCACAAATGGTTTGCAGATATGACAAAACTGAAGAGCCGGCAGTACTCTCCAATACTCACCCCACAGAGTTTGGAAAACTGGTTCGGTGGGGATATTCGCGTGGGAGCGACTACGGAAACGCGGAAGGCCAAGGACGACGCCGTAACGCGTTAACCGCTTCATCGGGACCGGCAGGGAAAGATGGCCCCGCCTCCCCGCGGGAGCGGCTCAATGCGCAGGCGCGTCGGCGCGCCTCCGCGGAGCCGCTGGGCCCCACTGCGCAGGCGCGAGGGCGGCCATTCCCACGTGGTACCCATGGCGCCGTAGTAGGTGTGTAGACGCTTCCAGGAGCGTCCGGAATGAGCGCGGCCGAGGCCGACCGCTGGGCGTGGCTGCTGGTGCTCAGCTTCGTGTTTGGGTGCAATGTCCTTAGGATCCTCCTCCCGTCCTTCTCTTCCTTCGTAAGTGACTGCCTGACCTTCCAGGAGCCGGTGCTGGAGTCTCCCGGCGGGTCTGGCGCAGACACAGGGTCTCAGGCCGCATTAGCGTCTTGGTCTGTTCTAAGATTTTTTTGAGGTAGTTGCTAGCGCGTAAAAGCTGCAAGGCTTTACCCCCAAATTCGACTTTCCGAATTTCTGGGGGGTGCTGAGGGGCGAAGAAATACCTGGCAGCATTGGCCACACTTTCACCTGGCAGGAATCTTCCGGCTGTGGACGGCGACAGCGTGCTTCAGACTGGGGGATCTCAGTGCCCCGCTGCCAGCCTCACTCGTTTCCGTTAACCCCTGAACGCTGGGGCCTTCGAGCAGCCCTTGGCTGCTAGGGGACCAGGGTTTCCCGGAGGCCTCGCGTGCAGTGTCCACTGGCCATGTCCCGGAGAGACAGACCCCGGGGTGCAAGAGCCCACATTCTTGGGGTGGGGAGACAGGTGTAGAGAAATAATCTCAGTGCAGTGTGATGCTTTCTGTATCCAAGAGACCGACGAGCTCCGGGGAGCACTCTCTTTTTGCCGGGCGTTTTACCTAGGCAGTGAACAGGGATTCGTGAATATGGATGTGGTGGCGAACTGGCGTGTAGGCGTGGTGGGTGGGCTGGGAACATCAGGAGCTGTCCCTTAAGAAGGACACCCTCTGTAAGCCCACAGCAGGAATGAGGATCTGTATGGCTCAGACAGACTTCGAAGGTTGGGTGCATGTGTTGTAGCGTTGTCCTGGAAAACAGTTCTTGCTTTTCTCTCCTAATATAAATTGAGATGGTAGTGTATTAAGACTAGGCAGGACTTCTGCTTCTTTGTGCTTTATTCTACCCGTAGCATTGACTGCCTGTTTTGTTCAAAGCTCTTTATCCCCATTGTCTTGAGGTATGGGGACTTTTCTTTTACCTCCCTCTCCCTCTTAAGAATCTTTTCTAATGCGGTCTAGTCTTTAAGATAGTGTCCCGGGTCCTTAGCATTGCATAAATGACTCTTGAAGAGCTGGCCCCTGCCCATCTTTCTTTCTTCTTTTTCATTGTAAAGTATACATAAAATTTATTATCTTAACCATTTTTAGCTGTGCAGTTCAGTGGCATTAAGCACATTCACATTGTTGTGCAACCATCACCATCCCGGAACTTTTTCTTCTTGCCCAACTGAAACTCTGTACCAATTAAACAGTAACTCCCCATTCCTTCATCCCTCAACCCCCGCAACTAATTCTGCTTTCTGTCTGTATGAATTTGACTACTTCAGGGATCTCATGTAAGTGGAATCAAACAGTGTTTGTCTTTTTATGTCTCCCTTATTTCACCTAGCATAATATCCTCAAGGTTCATCCATGTTGCGTATGTCAGAATTCCCTTCCTTTTTAAGGCTGAGTAATATGCCATTGTGTGTATGTACCACATTTTCTTTATCCTTTCATCTGTCTATGGACACTTGGGTTGTTTCCACCTTCTGTCTGTTGTAGACAGTGCTGCTAAAACATTGGTGTACAAATATCTGTTCGAGTCTCTGCTTTCAATTTTTTGGGTATATACCCAGAAGTGGAATTGCTGGATCATATGGTGATTCTATATTTAATTTTTTTGAGAAACCACCATACTGTTTTTCACAGTGGCAACACCATTTTATGTTTTACCAGCAACACACAAGAGTTCCAATTGCTCCACATCGTCCAACACTTGTTATTTTCTGTTTTATTTTTTTAATAACAGCCATCCTAATGGGTGTGATGTGGTATCTTCATTTAGTTTTGATTTACATTTCCCTAATAATTAGTGATGTTGAGCATGTTTTCATGTGTTTATGGCAATCTGTGTATCTTCTTTGGAGAAATGTCTAGTCAAGTCAAGTCCGTTGTCTTCTTTTTAAAGCCAGTTGTTTGGTTTTTGCTGTTGAGTTAGGAGTACTCTTTGTATTCTGAATATTAACCTCCTTTATTAATATATGATTTGCAAATATTTTCTCCCATTTTTTTAAGTTGCCAATGCATCTTTCTTGCAGTATCACCTGCATTCTTCTATGTACCCTCGTCCTATTTTACCTCATGTTGCAACTTTAGGAAACTCATCTTATTTGCTCAAACAGGCTGTGTTGGTGTTGTCTTCCTTTCTGAATTGTTCTTAATTTCTCAGTAGCTCATAGGGAGTGAGGAGTGTGTGTTTGGGGTATGGCAGTAGCTATAAATAAGGCCTGTCATCATCTCAGGCTCCACCCCCAAGCTTACACCAAACCCCTCCTCTGCAGCTAGTCCACTGTCACAAGAGGTTATAGCTACAGTCTAGGCTTGTGCACTGTTGGGGTGGCTGTTCATCATTTAGTAAAAGGAGCACTTGGCTTTTTCTCGGACCTGTGTCCACATCCTGTGCTGCCTCCTTCAGGCTGTAGCCTCTCTAACCTCAAACCAGGTAGCTTTCCTAAACACCCATTTCCCCTGCACTCCAGCCTGGGCGATAGAATGAGACTCTGTCTCAAAACAGCCCATTTCCCCTTGGTTGTGACATTGGCTGTTAGCCAGGTTCAAAAGGTTAACATCATTGTCCTAGCAGCGTACAGCCCCGGTCGCTGGTGTTTGAAACAGGGAAAAGTAGTAAAGAGATCTGTTTTGCCTGGTCACTGGGTTTGCGGTGAGGGCCTGTGAAGAGCTGTAAGGAGTGCACCGGTCCCGGGTAGGGTGAAATACTGCTCCTTCACCATCATCAGAGGCTCCCATCACAGCCTGAGATGTGAGGAATCAAGTGGGCGAGTCGTGACAAGAAGCAGAAAGTTGGATTGGGAATACAGTGCCATGGACCGGGCTGTGCTAATGCACTTCAGATTATAACCCTCTATAGGGTGTTTCTGAAACCTCTGTCCAGCTGGAAGCTAGGGGAGGAGTGCACGCATCGCATTAGCCAGGGCCTCACTGGTCTCTCGGCATGAGGCCCCTGAGGAATTCTGAAGTATCAGCAAAGCCTTCAAGGTCCTGGGAGAAGGCAGTCTTGGGGGCCTACTGGGGTGGGAGTGGGATGCCAGTAAAGGACACCCAGGCCTTGGTGTTGACGTGGTTGAAATGTTCCAGAGGGTCCCTCCTTTCTTTTCTTCAAGGTGGTTACAGAACTCATGAATGCGAGAGCCTTGTTCATTGACTAGGAGATCCAGGACTTTCTTTAGCTATGTCCTTTTGCAAGCACCAGCTCTGTGCGGGAGCAGGGGAGGCGCACTGCGCAAGCGCTCCGGGACTGACGCGGGCGGGGGTGGGTGAGGGTATTTCACTGCGCAGGCGCCAGGAGCTCCTCCTCCACAGACTCCTACGTAGACCGTGGGCGCTTTGCAGTGACGTGCGCCATTTTTAGATTCTACAATTTGGAAATTATCTTTCACTTTCTGCTCCAAAAAAGTGGCCACCTCCTTTTCTCTCTAGGGGACTGAGACGAGAGGCGGGCATTGCAGGACCTGGCTCTGTGGGTGTCTTCCTTATCCCTCCCAACTCTCATGGAGTATTTGCTTAGTGGGTCTCTACCGTGGGCCAGGCATGAGGACGATGACACAGTCCACGTCACTGGACCTGCCCCGGATCCTCAGAGAAACGTTTTGCGGCGGTCATGGGGTGGAGTGCGCATGCGCAGGCCAGGCAGCTGGTCTGGGGTTCGCTCACGTGGGGGGCCGGGGCCAGGACGAGGGGCGGAGGGCGGGCCTGGGCAGGCGCCCGCTTCTCAGCCGGGGCCGGAAGGGGCATCTGGGGCTGCTCAGAGTCCGGAGCTTTGCAGGGGTCTTAGTTTCTTTCCAAGGCGGAGGACTCCATCCCCCGTGTTCCGGACACTCTCGAGCGGGTGCCCCGAGTTGGTCTTCCCAAACTTGGCCGCTGAATTCCAGAGAGGGACAGACATGGGCTGCAGATGTCCTCATGCCATCAGTTAATTTCCACAGGGGTGTGGCCCTGAGAGTTGTCAGCAGAGAGTGAGTGTTGCTGGAAGGGGAGTTTGGGTGCCTCCAAGTTCAAGCCTCCGCGTTTTGCCTCTTGGCAAAGAGGACGTCGGACCTAGGAGGATCTGAGGGCGACTGGCAGGGGTCGTTAGGAGCTCACTTAGGGTGGCTGCCAGCATCTTCGGACGGCATGGACGGGAGGATTGGTTCTGTCTTTTTTACTCTACGGATTTCTCCACCGCCCAAGTCATCTTGATAAGAATTTTATGAACTGATTTTCTGCTTCAGAATTCTTTGTGGACCTATCTCCAAGATCTTGAAAGGCTGTACCCTACACAGCTTATCTGTTTCTGTCTATCGTGAATTTTAGTAGCCTGGAAGGTGGCTTTTGAGTTCATAAAAAGACTTCAGAGGTTTATGTTGTTTTCTAAAAATTAATATTTCCATTATATTTAGATTCAAATCTTACACTTAAATTCATAATTCTAGAACATTATATTTATATGTGGCTCTTAGATTAACGTTGGTACATATTGGTGAACTTAAACACTTTCAAATATTTTTTATTGTACTTAAATATGTGACATTTTTTTCAAGCACCATTTGTCTTAAGTGATTTAACCATAAAGCTGCTTCAGTTCCCTTCATCTCAAGTTCACCCTCCTGCCCTCACTCACCTTCCACTCCTGAGTAACCATTTTTGACCTTTTCAGTTTTTGTTTTGTATATTTTCTATAATGGTGAATGTCTTTGCGCCTCATTTTCTTCTTTTAAAAATCAGATTTAATGGTGTAATTTGCGTACAGTGAAATTATCAAAAAGTCCTTAAGTAGTGGCTGTAGAGTCTTGCTTTTGAAAGATGATTCTGTGATTTATTTTTTCTTTCTTTTTTTCTCTGGCTCTTTCTTGACTAGATCTTGCTCTGTTGCCCAGGCTGGAGTGCAGTGCTCACTGCAACCGCAAAGGTCTGGGCTCCCGCGATCCTCCTGCCTCAGCCTCCCCAGTAGCTGAGACTATAGGCCCCCGCCACCACGCCTGGCTACTTTATTTTTTATTTTTTGTAAAGTTGGGGTCTCACTATGTTACCCAGGCTGGTCTTGAACTCCTGGCCTCAAGCAATCCTCCCACCTTGGCTTCCAAAGCGCCGGGATTACAAGTGTGAGCCAGGACGCCTGGCGATTCTGTAAAAAAGAATTTGGCGCATTCCTACTTCCTTGTCTGGGGTGGCTCAGGCTGGAGTATGTTTCCTTTAGTTAGAGCACTGGGTAATGATCAGGCCAAGGCAGGGGGCACCACAAAGAGAGAGCTGGGTTTGAAGACCTCTCCTCCCTGCGGGAGGCCCGCAGGAATCTCCCCCTCCCCCCATCCTCCCGCCCCCTGCTGAGGTCCTCATTGTGCAGACACTGGGGGCAGGGAGCAAACCTCTGCAGGCGTCCCGGGAACCTGTGCAGGCCGCACCCCAAGGGGACCGGCAGGGCTCGGCTTCCAGCTCTAGCTGAAGAGTTGTCCTACTGTGCGGCAGGCAGGAGGGCACGTGTGGGGTGGGGGGAGGCGGGGACAAACTCACTTATTGTGCACTTGCTGTGTGCTAGGTACTCTTTAGATTCTCATCCCCCTTCATCTTTTTTGTTAATCTGTTTTTAAAATTTCGAAACAAACACAAAGAAAACTTACGCATACAGTACAAATAAACGATTTTGTTTCCTGAGCCGTTTGAAAGTAAGCTGTCAACCTGAGCCCCTCATTCCCGGGTACTCTGGCGTGTAAACAGCGGCCTTGTTCACGATGTGGCCGTGAAGTAGTTTGCTACCGTCAAGTCCTTAGGTCCCGTTCGGGTTTTCCACGTGTCCGAATAACGTCCTTTACAGCAAAAGGACCCACATGGGAACCATGCCTTGCGTTTGCCGGTCCGGTCTCTGCGTTTACTTGTAGGTCCCTTCCGCCGGGAGGGGTTTCTGGGTCTCTCCTCGCCGTGCAGAGGGCAGTGATTTTGCAGAACGGCCACTGCGGCCTGGCCTGCTGTCTGGCAGGGCTGTGTTCTCATTACATCTCACCCACAGGACTGCGACCTGGGGGTGTTCGCCGATCGCTCTGGGCAGGTCGCCAGAGCCGCCTCCCCAGGTTTTCTTAGCCCTACCCGGCACCCTAGCGATGCGGGGACCCAGGCCCTCCGCGGCGGCTGGCGGGCGCCACCTGGTGGCCGTCGTCATCTCGTCTCCTGAGCGCCGGGCCAGCCGTTGGCCTGAGACCGTCCCAGGATAGGGGACTGGCCGGTGTCGGGAAGAGGGGCCAAGAGGGCCTTGTGGGAACATGCAGGGCCCCTCTCCCGGTAGGTACCAGGGAGGGCGGCTCTTTACGTACATTTACAGCAGTGTTTATTTCTCTATCGGTAGGAAACCGAGTTCACACCCTTACCTTCCGTTCTAAGCCAACACCACAAGATTCATTCTGGTTCCCTCGCGACGCATATTTCTACCTCCGACAGTTTGAAGCCTGGCTCCGTTATCCTCAATATGTTTACGTGATAGGATCAATCCTTTGTAACCAATCTCCTGCCTTCACCGCCAACCCCTACCCGCCCAGCCCCCCTTGGGCTCTGACCCTGAGTTTGGCAGGGTTCCCTCTCCTGTCTCACGCACCCCCCTCACCGCTCAGATTCTGCCTCCTGTGCCAGAAAGGCTGCCCTTTCTTGAGGTCCCCTGTGCCACTCTGCATGGCCCTGACTCCCCTTGCCAGGGTGCCCCTCAAGGAAGGCCCTCCGTGTTGTCCTTGGGCTCTGACACCCTGCTCTGGGCCACCACCTCATCACCGACACCCTGCGCCCCACCTTGCTCTGCCCTGTCTAATCTAGGACTGACTTCTTCAGGAAGGGAAGAGGATGCATGTTCCCTTGAATGACAGCTCTGGCGATGGAACTGGTTTTCATTTTATAATCTCAATTTTAGTTACAGTGATAGACACATACATCTGTACTGAAGCAGTTCACGAGCATATCTGAAAAAGGAAAAATGCAGTTTGAATAGCAATTCAAGTGTGAGGGAGTGTGTGTGTGTGTGCTGGGGGGCGGTAGTTGCAGGCAGCAGGAAAAGGCCGCAGAGGCTGGCCGCAGATAAAGGGCAGCTTCCCGGTTGGAAGGAGCAGCAACAGGATGTGGGAGGAAGGCACACCTGTTCTGTTGGGTCAAACCTGTGTGGAGTTGCCTCAAAAGCTGTGAGGTGGGAAGGTCCCTCAGGGGACTGCTCCAGTCTGACCAGAGTTGGGGCCAGCTGGGATTGCAAAGAAAGAAGCACAAACACCAGGTTGGTAGTCCAGAGCATTTATTAAGGGAATTTACAAAGTGTTGCAGCAGCAGTCACGACAGACAAAGAAAGGGATGATTTACCTAGGTGTGTACACCACAAAGGGGTTGGGTTATGGAGTTCATAAGAGGTTTTAAGGAATTTGGCTCAGGGCAGGGGCTAGTGTGTACATGTTTAGCAGCAGGGTTAATCTCTCAGTGTTTTCAAACAACAGCCTAAACTCTTTAACGGCACCTGCGGATGTTCAGGGCCCAGTTTGGGTTCAAGCCTGCAGGGAAAACATGCAGCTGGCCAGGTCACAGAGTGGTTAACACTCGGGGAAAGGAAGTTAGTGGGGGACTGGGGGACTTCCCTCTTTACCCGACGTGGGAAGGCACTGATCCCAACTGTCTGCTCTGCCAGATGTCCAGGGTGCTGCAGAAGGACGCGGAGCAGGAGTCACAGATGAGAGCAGAGATCCAGGACATGAAGCAGGAGCTCTCCACGGTCAACATGATGGACGAGTTTGCCAGATATGCCAGGCTGGAAAGGAAGATTAACAAGATGACAGATAAGCTCAAAACTCATGGTACTTGGCTGCACACTGTGGCTCATTCCTGTAAACCCTGCACTTCGGGAGGCCGAGGCAGGAGGATCGCTTGAGCCCAGGAGTTCGAGACCAGCCTGGGCAACACAGCAAAACTCCATCTCTACAAAAAATTTAAAAAATGAGCCAGGCATGGTAGGCCTAGCTACTCAGGAGGCTGAGCC